>VZQC01003804.1:553557-696377 GCA_009823505.1 Rhizomys pruinosus | reverse complement strand
AAAAAAAAAAAAAAAAAAAAAAAGACTGGGCTGGAGAGATGGCTCAGTAGTTAAGAGCACTGACTGATCTTACAGAAAACCCAGGTTCGATTCCTAGCACCCACATGGTGGCTAACAACCATTCGTAACTCCAGTTCCAGAGGATCCAACACCCTCTTCTGATCTCCATGGGCAATCCACTCATACACATAAAATAAAAATAATAAAATATTCTTAAGACAAAAAAAATGAATTTAGGGAAAAAACTAACATTCAGGCATTTAACTGTATTATTCTCTGAGAAAACATATCACCCCTCAGTTGCCCCCAAATTGGAATACATTCTTACCCATTCAACTTGTCTTTCTAGGTGAAATGAAGGAAACTGGATTTGTTAAGGAAGTTTATAGCAGCCCTTTGTATATTTAGAAATGTTTAGAATGTTGAAAAAACTCTCACTGACTTAATGCAATTTAGAAATCACTGCCCTTTACTTCTTGTCCTTCTTCAAGGGCTTGGACATCTCTCTTTTAAAAGATTGTGAATCAGAGCACCAGTGTTTATTTGATGTGAACCCTTGGAGGCTTTAAATATCTCTCCCAAATTGCAAAGGTCAAACAGAAAGTTAAAATACAGCAAGTGGCTGTCATTCCTTTCTAGAACGTAATTGGATATGACTAACATTTTGATGCCTGGAAATTGCTTCTTTCATATGTTCCTTTGGTGTTTATCTAACTATACTAATACAGCTTTACATTAATACCAAACAAATGTCTTTGTGTTCTCCTGCTATAAAATTTTCACCTGTATAATAATCTGTTCCAAAATCTCATATATTGGCCCATTCCCAGGAATTTGTCCTCCATCAGGATTGTAAACCACAAACCACAGGGCAAATGGGCTTGTTTCTCTATAGCCTATGGACTACAAATGGCTTTTATGTACTTAAATGGTTGAAAGAAATTCAAAGACTAATACTACTTCATGGCATGTTAAAACCATATGAGATTTGCTTTTGTCCACATATTCTTATTAAAATATAATCATACTTACATATGACTTTGACTTATTTTATGCTTTCACAGATAAAATGAGTAATTCTGACAAAAACTGTATGGCCTTAAAGCCAAAAGAATTTTGACTGCCTGGTCTTTTAAAGAAAAAACTTTGTTGAAAGCTGTGGCAGAAGAAGAAATTTTCCCATTTCTTCTGAAAGTAACAAGCTGTTCTAACCAGAGTCTAATGACCCACACAATTTGCAAGTGCAAGTTAGCCGAGCAGGAAATCCATGGTACTAGGCTTTTATAATTGGGCCTTTGGGGTCAGTGATAATTCCCTCCTAAGCACTGAAAGCTGTGTATACAGATCTACATGGCCATTGTCTGCAGTGCTTTCTGCAGTTGTTTCAAGAGGGTGATTCTGACACAACAGAGAAAATATTTTTCTGCATCATATGTTAATACCTATTAGGAGGAATGGTCACTTCCGACTTTCTAATGGTTTTTAATAAATTACATGTTATTTGATAGTGTTTTAATGCTTACAATGACAGTGAAACAATGATGTGATTTCCAAGCACATATCTGACAATTCCATGTGAAATTTAACAACAACAACAAAAATGACAATGATGGTGTTCAAGGTATGTTGTAAGATTAGAAGAAGGCTTTATGATCCACATGCAGTCATGTCCTGACTGTTGGGTGGAAGTGAGTTGGTATGTTGAACTGAACGCTTACATTTCCACTGCTCTCTTTCGACAGTGTTGGGAGAATGGCATCATCTTGTGCCGGAAGATTGCAGAGCAGTACGAGAGTTACTACGACTACAGGAACCTGAGCAAGATGAGGGTAAAGTAGCTGGGTGCTTTCTCATCAGGTGTGGCACCCTTTTCAGTCAGCTTTCCAGTGGGACTGTACGAAATCAACTTGGGAGCCCTGCGTGGTGGCACACGCCTTTAATCCTAGCACTTGGGAGGCAAAAAACAAAACAAAACTGAAATCAACTTGCTCATCATCTTGATATGCCTTTCTAGAGATGTTTTCCTTAAAGCATCCCAGATTACTTATAGAAAGAAATAGCAAAGTGATCTGTGTAGTGCTTTTGATTACTAGCATGCAGGGAGCTCTTGATCCATTTCTTTCTTTCTTCTTTTTTTTTTTTTTTTTTTTTTTTGGTCTTTTAGAGACCGGGTCTCCCTGTAGCCCCAGCTGTCCTGGAACTCACTCTGTAGACCAGGTTGGCTTGAACTCACAAAGATCTGCCTGCCTCTGCCTCCCAAATGCTAGGATTAAAGGCATGTGCCACCATGCCCGGCTTGATCCATTTCTAAAGCCCCACATACGACATGCACAATCTAATCCAGCATTAATATATTTGAAGTTTATTGTGGAAAATCTCTGTACTGTTTGAAGAACTTCCCAATTGCACACAGATCTCTCTAACCATATACAGTTCTTAGCACCATGATCTGCAAAGCTAAATAATAGATATGTTTCACTGGCTCATTTTAGAATAAATTACAGCCAAGTTGTGTTTCAACTCTCTTTATCTTCAGAATATGTTTCACTAAACTCAAATTAAAATTTTAGTACCAAATGCTGAAGGAGTTAACATTCTGTATTGCAGAGTCATTAGTTTTTATCTCCTTGGTTTTAAATTCACACAAGTTCCTATCCTCCAAATCCTTATTCTTATGAGTTGTGAACATTTTGTGTCATGTTGTAATACACAAGGTCCTGATGAGTAGTGAGGTTCTTCTGGGTTTCTAAGATAGATTCATCAGCACATACATATTTAAAAAGATTATGATATATTACCTTTCAATTTTGAGGTCTCCATTTCCAACATGATAGCATAACCTGCAATAGCTTCCAGAATCCCGTATGGCACCACAGTGGCTGAGTCACCTTGTGGGAACCAGCTCTGTGCTTTCAGCATAGTCCTTCATGTCAGTAGGTCATCGATACTTCTCCTAGCATGAAAACCACAAAGAAAAGTCTGATTTTAACTTCAGTGCATCGTGCTGACTCTGGCAGGCCCTGCAGCTTCATCTACCACATTGCTGTTCTCTTGGCAGCTTGTCCCCGCAACAGAAGTGAGGTTACAGTGTTTACCAATGAGAGCCCTTGGGTGCCATAGTCAGTAAGATTTTTATAAACCCAAAGCATTACACTTCATACCAACTGCTCTTTGGGGTGCTGTTACTGAGGGAGGGGGAGTCTTCAAGTGCAATATTAGTCTTTCTCTGGAAGCCCCCAGGATGATAACACCACAAAAAGGAAGCCATAAGCTTTATTTGCTTCCTAGTTTGAACATTGTCAAAGACACACTTAAGAGCTTTCAGCCCAGACAGTACTTTGTGCTACATGCTTCCTTTGGTCTGATTGGTTGGTTTACCCCTGTCTGGCCTATGCAAGGTTGTACCTTCCATATGTCCTGAGTTACCATGTGCAGGGTGTAGGCAAATCCACAGTGGAGTACACGTGGCATGAGAATTCTCCAGAAAGATTTGACTTCTAAATGTTCATATTAATTTCTGTTTATCCTATTTCTATTATAAAATAAACATTTCCTTGGTAGATTTTTGTGTTAAAATAGTTTGTACCAGTAATAACTTGCAGTAATACACTCGATCCTTGAAATAGTGGTCAGCAAACTGCAGCCTGTGGCCTAGCAAGTTGAGTGGTGTGACAGAGACCATTGAAATAGTTACTTTCTGTGTAATTGTGGAATAAATTCGCTTATTCAAGCCTTAAAGCATTAAAAGGGGAATCAGATTTCCTTTTCTGTAAGTTAAATTAAATGAGGTTCACCTGTATGTAGAAGCATACTCTTGTACTGGTGTGGCTGAAAGGCAGGGTATACTACTCAGAACTTTCCTTACACTTCCCTAGATGATGGAGGCCTCTTTGTATGACAAAATCATGGACCAGCAGCGTCTGGAGCCTGAGTTCTTCAGAGTTGGATTTTATGGGAAGAAATTTCCATTTTTCTTAAGAGTAAGTAATAGAGCATTTAATTTGCTTTTCTTCTTTTGGTTCAGATACCCCAATCCAGAAAACTAAGGTATTAATAACATTTTATGACAAGGAACAAGACAGATAATAGTATCATGAAATTTTATTTTATCCTTTTAACTTATAAAACTGTATTAATCTAGAACATTTTATTTTGAACGGTTTCTCGAGATCATTCTACCCCGTCCCAAGCTTCCTTTATGGCCAGTCTTCAGAGGTTACAGTTTCCCTTGTGTAGTTCCCTGTTGTGTTCACGTAATTTCCATAGAGCTAGCATTCGAGAAAAATGGAGTGAGGCAAGAAGGGAGTGCAGAGTTGCAGACCAGAAAACAGCAGTCACATCTAGTAGAAATCTCACCTCTAGAGCCATGGGAAGAATGTCGTTTGGCCTTTTTAATGACTTTGTGAAAAGGTAAGTGTCACCCAACAGAGAAATCTAATTATTGCTAGTAGAAACTATTTCGGCAAAGGGAAATTTCCAGACATTCCAAGGTACCTACTAGATAATAAAGTGGTTGGTTAACTCTGTTCTTCCCAGATTTCACATTTGACCATTCTATACTTCAGTGTTTATTGGATACCTCAGTATTTAATATCTTCCATGTGTTAAAACATTGGTTAGAAGAGGAAATTCATTCACTCAAGGAGCAATAGAGAAGTGCTCTGGATAACTTATAAAATTCAGTCCATCTGTGAGCCAAGTATGGTAACTCAATCTTGATGGATGGCTTGATGTCAGATAGATAGATAGATAGATAGATAGATAGATAGATAGATAGATAGATAGATAGATGATAGATAGATGGATGATAGATAGACAGACAGACAGATAGAATGACTGAGATGGATCTTAAGATATCCAGATACCATAAGTAAATATTTATGTTTAGCATCACATGGAACACTCAGATGAGAAGTATGAAGATTAGTGTCACTTGTTGACTTGATGTGAACTGGAATCACCCAGGAGACAAGTCTCCAGGCACACCTGTGAAGGATTATCTAAATTAGCTTAGCCTCTGGGTATGCCTGTGAGAAATTATCCTGATTAAGTTCATTGAGGTAGGAAGAGCTACTCTTGGTGGCAGCTATTCCCTGGACCTGGGTCCTGGCCTGCATGCAAAAGAGGAAGCTAGGTGAGCAGGTGCATTCATCTCTCTGTTCTTCCTGACTCTGGATGCAGTGTCACCAGCTGCTTCAGGCTGCTGACACCCTGACTAACCCACCGTGATAGACTGTACCCTAGAACTGTGAGTGAAATAAACCCTCATTCTTTGAGTTGCTTCTGTCAAGATATTTTATCACAGCAACACAAAAACTTAAGATAGTAAGTTGATATTTTCTTTGATTGAAATGACCATATATTTGGGATACTACACAGACATTAAATCTTGTTGTACTAAAGGAGAATCCTCAAGAAGTTGGCAGGTGGGTATGCCTGAAGACGAGAGACTGATTACAAACAGTGGCAAATTCAGAGCATTTGCTGAATTTCAAAAAAGTGGCTTGCTAGTCCTAGCCTGTTTTCAGCCCCCTCTGAGAAGTACAAAGGCCTGGGGCCTGGGTCTCAGTGCTATGACAGGCCTTCTAGAGCTTTGAGCAGCATAGGGGACTGGAGACCCCACAATAGGGTCTGTGGATGACTCTGATGCAGGAGAGTTCCTTCTTCTTTTGACACAAATTATATAACACAAAAGATTACATTTTCTTTTCTATTATGCCAAGAGCTGGCTAACCCATTGTGCAGCACATATGGTGCTTAGAGACCAGAACTCCTTTTGGAGATCCAAAAAGTCTTTTAATTTCTCTCAACAGTCAGAAGAAAATGAAATAACTTTAGGTCGAAGGAAATATAATATTCTATATATTATGTATCATGCATAAAATTAATATTAATGTTGCTGTGTTTATCTCTATGCTAAATAAGTTATATGATAAAACCTTTAATATTTTTTTAAGATTTTATTTTATATATATGAGTATATTGCCTGCATGTATATGAGTGCACCCATGTCATGCACTGCCAATGGAGGCCAGAAGAGAGTGTCAGATTTCCCTGGAAGTAGAGTTATGGACGGGATTTAGCCATCATGTGGGTGCTGGGAACTGAACCCAGGTCCTCCGCAAGAGCAGCCAGTGCTCAACTGCTGAGCCATCTCTCCAGCCTCAAAAATTTTAATATTTTTATGAAATAAAAGGCCTGTGAAAACAAATGTGCTTAAGACTCACAAAAGCCATGATATAGACCTTGCTAGCAATAGTCACATTGGATATGTGTACTTCCTATAAATTTAAACTGTATATAGAAGCCATTCACAACACCCACATTGGCCAGTTCACAACAGCCTATAACTCTAGATCCAGATTGTCAGAACCTTCTTCTGACCTCTGTGGGCACCATCACACACATGGCATACATACATACACAAATGAATAAATTAATTAATTTATTTATTTATTTTGTATGTAAGCCTATATATACCTTTAAAGCTTTATTATATAATAAATATATATATTTTAAATCAGAAGTAGTTAAGAAGCCCAAATTATAAAGGATATTTGTAAAATTGCAAAACTCCATGGATCAAACAGAATAAACATTGTTAAAAAGACAATTAGAATGAATTACCTCTCTAGAGCCTTTGTTTTGAAAAGTAGTTTTTCCCTATGTAATTGTCCTTTCCTTCAAGATGAAAGACAAGGGTCGCCCTCTGTTGGTTTCAAAAGGATACTGCAGGCTTCAGAATTCTGAAACCGGGCCTTCTTTGAAAGGAAATTTAGATCCTAATGTTTTATTTTGTTGGGTTTTCTCCAAATTAAAAATAAAAGAATATCAACATTAGAAACTTACATTCAAGGCTGGAGAGATGGCTCACCAGTTAAGAGCACCGACTGCTCTTGCAGAGGACCTGGATTTGATTCCAAGCACCCACATGGTGGAGTTTGTCTTCTGACCTCTGAGGGCATTGCACAATATGGGTGCACTCACATACATGCAGCCAATACACTCATACATATAAAATAAAAATCACAAATAAAAATTTACATTCATTATTTACATGTTACTTTTAAAAACTTAAGCACACTGAAACATATGTATAATCTACATAATTCATCTTCCCCCTACTACAAAGCAAGTTCTTTAGAGAGTATTAACCAACATGACCAGACAGATCTGCTCCTCAATCACCAATAAAGAAAATGGGAAACATTCCCATGAAGGCTTGTACCTGAATGCTCATGGCAGCGTTAACATACAAAAAGTAGAAAAGGTTCACATGTCTATCAGTTGGTTGATGGATAAATCAAAATGTATTATATATATGCAATTGATTACTACTCAGCAACAAAAAAGAAAGAAGCACATGCAAGCTCACAAGCTAGATGTACTTTGATGTTAACAGAATTCCAGGGCTAGGGATGTGGTTCAGTTGGTGAAGGCTTTGCCTAGCAGACACGAAGACCTGAGTTCACTCCCCAGGAATGGTGATGCACACCTGTACTCTCAGTACTCAGGATGACAGGAGAATCAGAAGTTCTAAGTCACTTTTGACTATATAATGAGTTTTGGGGCAGCTTAGGATACACGAGACCCTGTTTCAAAAAATAAGTTTTTTAAGAAGCCAGTTACACAAAAAAGTATTATTCCATAATAGATAACTCAATAAAGCAGAAGAGTAGTTGTGGGGTTGCCAGGATGCCAGGAGTTTGGGAAAAGAAGTAAAAGGAAATGAATACTAATGGGCTACTTTATGGAGGATGAAAATATTCTGAAGTTAGATTGTACAGACACTGCACATCTCCATGAAGATACTAAAAAGACTAAAATCTATAGTTTTTAAAATATATTGATAGAAAATTCTTGTTTCATTTTATTTCTTGAAGCCTAAATATCAGAGCCCAAACTTCATTTTAGTCAAAATAGCTTCCTAATACCATTGAATGCTTAGTGTTGAAAAAATTTTCCTATTCTTCAAACCATTGTTATATGTAGCCTTGTTTTAAAAATATTTCAGTTATTAGAATTTTAAGTGTATTATCTTTTTTTTTTTTTTTTTTTGTTTTTGAAACAGGCTCTCCCTGCAGGCCCAGCTGACCTGAATTCACTTTATAGGCCAGGCTGACCTTGAACTCACAGAGATCCGAGTACCTCTGCCTCCCAAGTGCTGGAATTAAAGGCATGTGCCACCACACCTGGCAAGTGTATTATCTTTTATTTAATCAAGAGAAAGCATTAGCCTTTAGCCAAGCACAGTGGTGCATGTCATTAATCCCAGCAGGTAGGAGGCTGAGGCAGGTGGATCTCTGTGAGATCAAGGACAGCCTGGTCCACAGTGACTTCCAAGCCAGCTGGGACTACGGGAAGACCTTGTTACACACACACACACACACACACAGAGAGACAGACAGACACACACACACACACACACATACACACACGCACACACACCAGTATAACTGTTATCTCAAAAGCTTCAATACAAGCTTGCTTGAAGTCCCAATTTCTAGGTAGTGTACCATTTTTTTTTTTCAAAGGGCCGTGCTTTCTGTGGGGCTTGTGGGAAACTGAGGCAAGTTGGAGCCATATCCCTATAGCATTTCCTCCAGTCATCTGCAGCTGCAGAGCTGAGACCTGCCACAAGATGTATCTGACTCCCTCACTATCGAGCTTTTTCCTGAATGTTTCATATGATAACAGGGTCCTCAGAGAGCTGAAGGATGCTGAGACCATGAGCCTGTTCCCCAGGCCAAAACTGCTCTGTCCGTGTCCTAAAGCTCTCTAGGACATGAGTTCTCACAGCCATTCTTGTTCTTGATGGTTCCCAGAATGCTTCCTGACTATACCAGGCTGAGGTTCAGAAAAGTCAGAGCCCAGGCCTTAGACTCAGACCTGAGTTTAATGTAGTACCCATGGGCAAACTCCTTAAAAGCCTGTGAGCAAGGGCAGTAAAGTAGAGTTGTGGGTTGGTGAAGAATCTCATTATTGTGGAATCTCAGCAGTAACTGTGCTCAACAGTTATAATTTCATGGTCATTAAACTATTAGAAACTTTCATAGCTAACTAGCTCATTAAAATACTTTCTTAAAACTTTGCCATCCTTGCAGCTTTCTGGACTACCTCAAGAATAACTTTACCAGTTTTTTTTTTTACATTTATTTATTTTATTTGTATGTTTGGGGAGAGGTGTCATAGCTCATGCAGAGGTCAGAGCACAGCTTATACAAGTTGGTTCTTTCCTTCCACCAACTGGGTCTTGGATATTAAATTCAGGTCATTAGGCTCAACAGCAAGCCCCTTTACCTACCAAGCTTTCTCATTGACCCTGACCTTCGGCATTCTTTCATGAGCGAGAGAGTCCTGCCCTCTAGAGTATATGCAATACCATGTAATGTAATGCAAGGCCCTAAAACTCATTAAGCCCTAGTTTGGGGCAGTTAAGAGGATTTTGGTCCCCAGAAAGCTTATCTCAACTAGTTATGGCATGGAAGTTTCTGTTCCTTCAGAGACAGGCTGCCCTTCTTCCTTTCAAGTTGGTCTCAAGGATGTTCTAGAAAATGCAGAAGATGGATTTTTAGTTATTACCATTACTTTATTTGCCTAGAAATTAACAGTTGTATGCCTGAGTTTTATATCCATTTTATACAAATCTTCTTCCACATGTGACCGTCAACATCTCTGATGCTCTGTGTCAGGTCCTCATCACACTTCATGCAAAGGAACTGGGAAAAGTGGATGAAAAGCAATGGTGACTGAGAGGTTCTGAGAACTCATGGCCAGAGCCTTGTCCAGCACTTTGAATATTTGGGTACATTTTTCAGGCTGTCGCAGTTTGCTTTATCAATGTTGCAGTGTAGTGATATGGGGCATATGGTCAGTTATTGCCACAGTAATGTTTTGAGGGTTGCTTTGTAAGAAGTGCACTGTTACACAGTCCTAATTTTGTTTTCGGTCTCATCCTCAGAATAAGGAGTTTGTATGTCGGGGGCATGACTATGAAAGACTCGAGGCCTTCCAGCAGCGGATGTTGAACGAGTTCCCCCATGCCATCGCCATGCAGCACGCCAACCAGCCTGACGAGACCATCTTCCAGGCAGAGGCTCAGTGTATCCACACCTAGGCAGGCTGGGTTCCAGTCAGGGGCACCTGCTGTTGGCTACAGAGCATCGTCCTGTGAAGTGGTTCAGCCCCTGCTTCCCTTTCAGTGGCTACAATGGCCTTCCCTCCCTAGTCCTCATCCTCGTTTTACCTGAGCTCCTTTTGAACAGAACTTATTCTAGTATTATCACAACATCAGTTGAAAAGAAATCTCTTAAAGATTATATTAAAGAAAATGTTTTCCCTTTTAATTAAAACTCCTGTATATCTCAAGCCTGCTTTTAAAGCTTTATTTTTCAGTGATTTCCCTTGGAATAGTTTTCCTCTGAAATCCTATGGAAAATATTTCGTCTCAAAGAAATTGTAGCTTTCTGTTTACTAGTGCTTATCGTCCATGCCTTCTTCCCTTCACACTTTTATTCTGCAATGAGAAAGGGAAGAGAAAGAGATGCCTCCAGTATTTTGGCTATGACCTCCTGGACTCTTGTTAATAATTGCATATGATTCACAATCCCACTGTCGAAACACAAGCAACTCAGCTGGAGATACATAGTCATTAGACACAAAGGCAGTTCACCCATCAATCCTTCCAGTAGTTTTAAAGATCACATGCCCATCATGGATATAATTTCAGTGTAGAAGCCTAAATACAAGAGAACAAAATTGCATAATAAAAATTATTTTATTCGATTTCTCTGAAAAGGAAGCAAATGGTATTACCATTCATGTAATGTTTTAAAATATCAACAGCTAACCAGTCTGCTTATGGATGCCTGGCTTGGAGAAGGGATGCCTCAGTTATGGAAGGGTGGGGTCACAACAACACTTAGGCAAGTGTAAGTCCTTGCTGGCGTTCTGGTCTCAGTCTTGGTCATGGTTACAGGAGGATTTGTGTATCATTTTGAAGAGCCTGGCACAGACTAAAGATAAAAGTGTTTCACATACAAGAATTAGGATTCTTAGGATTCTGAATACCTAAGATTTAGCTATTCCCACCTACCCCCCCAAAAATCAGTAGTAATCTATATGTTCGCAGGTTATAGAAATATCAAACAGATGCCTTGTTAGAGTCACCTACCTACAAGGTCAAGGCCTAAAGTTTGGGTCATGACTACAAAGACGCAGAAGCATCAGATCGTTACTCATTCTATTCTCTCCACACAGCTCACCTGAGCCGGACCTCCTTGCTGTTTGCCATGTTGGCTTTATTCCTTGACTCTTTAATCCTAGATTTGCAGATCTATGCTGTTACTCCCATTCCAGAGAGCCAGGAGGTCCTTCAGAGAGAGGGGGTTCCAGACAACATCAAAAGCTTCTATAAAGTGAATCATATCTGGAAGTTCCGCTATGACAGACCATTCCACAAAGGCACGAAAGACAAAGAGAATGAATTCAAGGTACCCTACAGTCACAGTTACATTTTCTGTTAAACTGAGCTCCTTGGGGCCAGACCCTTGGTAAATATTAACCGAGAACAATATCAAGTGACAGGACCAAAAGGGACTCTAGAAATCCATTAATCTAGTAGATCTCCAGCTCTGCAGTTTACCCAAGTAACAGGATACTTTCCAACCAAGAAGATGTTTGGTTCTACCCAGAAACTGAATGAGTAGATCTAGAAGGAAGTCCTGAAATCGTCTTCTCTGTGGCATTTCTAATACCAGAGATCCTTAGACCACTCTTTAAACCCATGTTTTATCTTAGCCCTGTCCATTCGTGTTGAACCATTGTAGGAAGAGTGGGATATACTCTAGATACAAGGGAGTGGAGTAAAGAACATCTAAGGAGCAGGCAGACGACCCTGAGGAGAGGCCACACGGGCAGACTCTTGGGGCCCTGAGTAGGTTCTGCTCGCTCACTCGTTCCTTTCCTCATTAAAACAGTGTGTGGTTAGATTTCTAAGAGGAGAGCCAAGTACATGCACGTCTGACCGCTGCATGTGCTAGGCTATCTCTTCTTGCCGGTTCCAGTGTACCTCGCTATTTCACTATGCTTCCAGCTGGAAAGGTAAGAGTTTTCAGAGCCCAGCAAGGAAAAGGGGCCAGATTATTCAGCAATAAAATTGTGATCATCCTTTTCCTTGAAAACAGTGACATAGTGTGATAAATAGACTCCAGTAAGTCAACATGTATAACTAAACAAAAAAAAAAAAAAATGCCACATGAGCTGATTACTGTGCCTTCATTGGCCTAGCTTCCCTCATTACAGATATCCTGTTCTTAAACTAGGAAGCATCTCTTGACACTGCTGCTCTTATAAATGTTGACTCGCCTGTCATCCCTGCCATTGGTTCCCAGTGCTGCCAACAGTTAAACTGGAATTATTCCCAGCCAAAAAGACAAAACGGAAGCCACAGTAGCTTTTTAAGGTTCCAAAAACTAAGCCTTTGTGGAAGATTTGATATCCATTTACTCTGGGTCCCTGCAGAAACCTAACCACACACTGTTCTAATAAGGAAAAAGGGCAAAAGTTCGAACAGATCCTACCACCTGTGCCAGTAGCCTTCCCACAGCCTCTTCTCGTGGCCCCCTCCCTACAGATCAAGTAGCAAGGAGGCTTTTGAAAATGCCACTGAGATAGTGCTGAAAAGGCCCATAATCATTTTCCAGTCCCTTCCAGATCTTTTATTTCTCTTTTTTCTCCTCCTAAGTCAATTAAAGATCTATTAGATCATGCTACGGTTCATTCTCCTAAGAGTGGCTTCCAGTCCTAAGTCGTAGAGCACTAGTTCCATTAGTAAGCCACTGAGTAAGTTGACTTACTCAGAGTCACCCAAGACCCTTAGGTCTACCACAGGAATCCATGTCTTCTTTATCTTTTTATATGCTGTACCGTATTTCCTCCTGCCCAGCACTTTTATCTGATCTTCAGTGTTCCAGCCACCTCACTGGGGTGAGCAGGGACAAATCAGGCTCCTTTTCCCCACACTTCTAGTCCTCAGAATCTGGCTCCAACCTGCACCCTGTTCCCCAAAGTCTGTCCTGTCTGCAACCTGCTCCCCTGCCCTCTCTCTCAGCCCCAGCAGTGCCCAGCTTCTCTCTTCCTTGGGTGCTGTACCCTTCCACAAGCAGCCCCATCTCTGTGTGGGCTGCTCCTTCCTGATGAATGCCTCACTCTATAAAATTCGGCTCATACGTCACTTCCTCCAAAAGGTGCCACCCTCATCCCCCAGCAAGGCCTAGCACCAGCATCTCCTGCACTCCTGGAACACCCCTCTTTTCCCTCTGAGTGTGTGCCTGCTTACTTCCCTGTCACCAGCAGAATCCTGTGAGCTCTTATCACTGGGACTCGTCCATACTTATCTCAGTGGCTCTTAGCTGCTAAAAACAAACAAACCCCCCAGTTAAAAGACAAGTTAAGCAATGTTATTGTTATATTTCTTTTTATCTGAAAGCAACTGTGCTGTTATAATGGGAATCTCTTAATGGGCCCTAGAATTAACTTACCACTTATTTTCAGACATTGAAATTACTGTATATGGGTAGAAGGTATGTATTCATATCTTAGAGTAATATAAAATTAAAGGGAAAAATATGAATTCCTAAACATATTTTGGAATTAACATGCAGTTTATTTCTGGAGGACATAATTCTGATACATATGTAACGTTTATATAGGCATATTTTGGAGCAATACAGATGGGAGGGAACAACAGCATAAGGACTAGGTAAAAGAACTGATTGATACAGTTAAATTCTGCCCAAAACACTAAACCTCTGCAGAGAAAAACTTTAAAAAGACTGAGAGAAAGATGCAGGACATGAATGGAAGAATGCATGAGCTGGGGTGGGGGGCACAGAAAGGGGAATGTGTCTAAATTGAACTCAAAGATGATGTATGAAATACACAACACATCAATAAAAGTATTATAGTAGCCGGACCTGGTGGTGCACGCCTTTAATCCCAGCACTCGTGAGGCAGAGGCAAGTGGATCTCTGTGAGTTCAAGGCCAGCCTGGTCTACAGAGTGAGCTCCAGGCCAGCTGGGACTGAGGGAGACCCTGTCTCAAAAAGACCAAAAAAAAAAAGTATTTTATTAAAAACAAACAAACAAACAAACAAAGCACCTTCCTCATTTTACCCCCCACATCCCCAAGGTTTGAATACATGGAACAGTTTCAGGACTTTTGTCAAGTTCCTTTTCTGTTTGAGAACACACTAAATAACAATGATATGGCCTAAATATCAAAACTGGTTGATTAATAAAAAGTGTGTATTGAGCTGGGCGCGGTGGTACATCCCTGTAATCCCAGCACTCAGGAGGCAGAGGCAGGCAGATCTCTGTGAGTTCAAGGCCAGCCTGGTCTACATAGTGAGTTCCAGGACAGCTGGGGCTACAGGAAGACCCTGTCTCAAAAAGCCCCCCCAAAAAAGTGTGTGATGTACAGTGGCTAATGACAAGGGCAGCTGTGATTTCACATGTCCTATTGGAGCTAGTCCTGCTCAGAGGGAGTCCAGTGCACATACAAATACACCTGGGTTACAGCAATTCTTCTCATCACAAGAAGTGGTACCCTGTGACCCATGATGGAAAGAAAGTGAGATTCTAGCATGGGTGTCAGTACCCATTCTTCTGGGAATTAGACTGTGGCTCTTGAGCAGGTCAGTGGTCTCTTGAGACTTAGTGTCTTCACCTTAAAATAAAAGTCTGGAACCATATGGTTCCTAAAGCCGTGTGATTCCTAAAGTCCTTGCTCTCTTTAGATCCTGTTGCCCTAACTTTGTCTTGATTGCTTATATTATCACCTGGTCTAGATTAAAATGGCTAAGCCTTGGGGAGAGAAGAGTTTAAATTCACATTTTAGAGAAACAATAGAGAAATTGGCGTTACAGCTTGCTATTATATTTTTAACCTTACTTTTTGAAGTAGGAATCCATTTCTACATCCAAAAATGTTTCAGGCAGTACACAGAATTCCTGCCATGAACATCAGCTGCTTCTGACTGTGATTGTTTGGAAAATGTTCTGGTAAAGACTAAAGAACGCCTGACAGAGATAAGCAACACTCAATCACATTTGTCATAGCTCTGAACCTAGAAAGAAGGGCGACTTAGGGACCTAATTTGTGTTGTCTTGCAGAGTCTCTGGGTGGAGCGAACATCACTCTACTTGGTGCAGAGCTTACCTGGCATTTCGCGCTGGTTCGAAGTGGAAAAGCGAGAAGTGGTAAGGATCAAAGCTTCTTGAGATCTTTCTCATCCTAGAGGCTCTGCCAAATACTCTTTGCTTCCTCTCTTATATTTCCTGGGTTCTCTCACAGTAAGTTAGGAAATATTATATTACTGACTGTTGTTACCTAAGGCTTTGAAGGTAAATGTTGATATGGTTCTAGTCCATCCAACCAGAAAAATTCTTGAAAACAATTATGGTTGCAGCATAATATGGTCAGAGGGACAGCTCAGTTGTTAAGAACACTGGCTGCTGTTGCAAAGTGCCCAAGTTTGCATGACACGGGGCACTTACATACATGCAAGCAATACACTAATATACATAAAATAATAAAATACAATGTATCAAATGTCAAATTATCAGGTAAAAACATCTCAGTTAGGGCTGGAGAGATGGCCTAGCGGTTAAGAGCGCCGACCGCTCTTGCAGAGGACCCGGGTTCGATCCCCAGCACCCACATGGCGGCCGAGAGCCGTCTGAAGCTCCAGTTCCAGGAGGGCTCCAGCTCCAGGGGAATCCGAGACCCTCTTCTGACCTCCGCGGCATTGCACGACACGGGTGCACAGACCTGCATGCAGACAGCACATTCATACACATACAGAAATAAATAATAATAATAAAAAAAAATCTCAGTTAAATAGTAGCCCACTTTATCAATGAGCAAGTAAGAATAGCTCCTTCCCAAATTATCTTTCCAGATTGGCTTATTCTACATGGAATCTCTCAACACTGAAAGACCAGATTATCTTATTCAGTTAAGCTAAGGGTTGAAAGGTATTTTCATTATTCAGTGTCAAAATATTAAGATAACTCCATAAGCAAACTGAACTCAGTTCATTAGACTATATCAGCCCAGTTGTATTCTTGCACAGTCTGAGTCAGGGCCCCCAAAGTTGGTAGCTGGTAGGGCATACTCTAGTACCGTCTGTGGAAAGGGGAGGCTGCTAAACACAGTGCTCAGAAAGTCTTATTATTGAGCTTCCTGCTGAATAGCAGGAGCCCACCCCACAGAAGTGTTCTTAGTCATCCACACTGCATTAATGATTCAGCATCTTTTCAGGCACATACAGCCCAGAGTATTAACTCCTGTGAAGATTCACCAGTGGTCCTAGCCCTAGAAACATGCCTGGTGTGTGTGCTTGCACACCCACACCCACTAATAAAAAGTAGCAGGCTGGTAATGATAAAAGGAGCAATACTAAACACAACCTTTGAAACATCAGCTGCCTACTTCCTTAGAACATGTAATCTTATGTTCTGTCAGAACAACTCAAAGTAGGCTACTGTGTTCTCAGAATGCAGCCCACTCTAAGCAGCCTTCCTGCAGTTTTCTTGTTCCTGCTACCTGGAATGCTCCATGATCCATTAAAGCTATTGGTTTACTGTCTTGATGCTTGTTGTATAAGGTCTTCAAGAACATAATACATATTCAATAAATACATGGAAGTAACTTGCTATTTATTATTTGCCATGCTAAAATCTGAAAACCAAAATATTTTCATAAGTTTGGCTTCAAAACTCATTTTCTTATATAACTAAGCTCTTATAAAGAAGTTTACTTTCATTTAATGTGAGTATAGTTTTCACCAAACAAATAATGCATTTGATTAAAGGAAACTGCCCCCCTAAATCTGCTGGGGTTATATAATATACCACACATGCCCTAAATTATCTTTCTAAAAATTCTAAATTATGAAACGAGGCTTTAGATGAAGTTTCAGAGGAAATTTTGAATTTTTTTTTTTTTTGGTCTTTTTGAGACAGGGTCTCCCTGTAGCCCCAGCTGTCCCAGAACTCACTCTGTAGACCAGGCTGGCCTTGAACTCACAAAGATCCGCCTGCCTCTGCCTCCCAAGTGCTAGGATTAAAGGCATGCACCACCACACCTGGCTTGAACTTTTTTTTAGGTAAGGTATCACTATGTAGCTCTTGCTGGCCTTTAACTCTATATAGACTAGTCTGGCCTCCAACTCATAAGGATCTGATCTGCCTGCTTCTGTCTCCCAAGTGCTAGGATGAAAGATGTGTACCACCATGCCCAGCTTAAACCCTTAATTTTTTTAAAGCATAGACCCAGAATATCTTCTGCCATAAATTTCTGGATTTATTTATGGCCTCTATATCTTCTTCCATTGCTCTTTTATGTCTCTGTTTCATGTCCTTGTTAATTTTGAGATACATTTAAAAAAAATTTTAAGTTTAGAATCTATGGCTTGAAAATCCAGCTAAATATAAATATATTATAATACCTCACACCCATCACAGCCATGTGATTATTGTACTTTCAAAATATACCCAGAATTTGTTGGTTACCCCATTAAGTTATGCCACTATTGCACCAGTATGCACACCTTGCCAGGCAGGTTGGTATTGAAGATCATAGGATCCACAACTGGGTAAGACCACTGACAACCCCTTCCCTACCTCCAGTAGCCACTATAACAGCTTCCAGCATTAAAAGTTAGCCAGCAGGGGGGAAGCATCCAGTTCAGTTCCATCTGCATTCTCTACACTTTGTGACTAAGGTGTATGGTGTCTTCAGCAATAGGGTCTTATCAACTGGTCTTGTTGGGAAACCAAAAATAATGGCAAAAGCTTGTATTGTTTTAATGGCCTCTGGGTTTTCTGATCAACAATTCATAAAGTGGAATCTCATACCTAGCACGGGGGGGGGGGTTGATTCATAACCCTTGACTTTCAGAAGCAGCATTATCCAGACATGCAGGACATCTTTCTCTTCCTTGTATTTTTTAAATTGGCTTTAAAAGTAGTTAAATTCCCATAAGGCTTTTTCATACACCCTTATCTTTAGTTAACCCTCCCTTTCCCTTTTAAGGGATAGGATATACACCTATCCCTTAAACTTTCCACCCCCAAAGTTCCCTCTGTTTTCATATCATTTGTGTTCTGCTGTCCTCCTGTCTTGAAGCATCCTTGACTCCTGTGGCCCTTTTCTAGTTTCTTTACTGTATGTATTCCAGATTAAACACACAAATCTAAAGATTTAAAGCGAGGCTCCGCATATGAGAGAGACCATGCAGTGCTTCTCTTTCTGAGCCTGGATGTCTCACTCAGTATATTGTTTTCTAGTTTTGCCCATTTACTCGCTGATATAATTTCATTTTTCTTCAGGTTCCCTTGAGCTAGAGTTATAGGTGGTTGTGAGCTACCTGATGCAGGGGCTGAAAACCAGACTCAGGTCCTCTGGAAGAGCAGCAAGTGCTCTTAACCAATGAACCATCTCTCTATCCCTAGTAGAACTTTAAATGGGATTAATGTGGCGGTTGAACAGCAGAATAAATTTACTAAAAATCATTAAACTGTGTACTTACTATGGATGAATTAGATGGCCCGTAAACTATAGCTCAGTGACCTGCTAGTGATTATGAAGTGATGAACATGGGAGCCAACCTACAGTGTCTGCTTCAGAATCAGGACTTTCCCCATAAATAGAATCAAGTTATATGTAATTTTTACAAATTGATATTTTTGTTTTATATACGAGTAGAGATTTTGATAAACAGCAGATATTTCCTCAGTTCTTTTGGTGATGCCGATGATGTAACCCAGGACCTCATATGTTCGCAACAAACGCTCTAGCCCTGGCCCATTACCAACAGTAAGCACATGGTTCTTCGTATGTTAAGGTGAAAACCTCTTACCACTTACTTTTCATGTGCAGCAAAACCCCCAGAAATGTGGGCATGGTGGTGGGTGCCATGGTAGCAAATACCAGAAACTACAAGAGCATGCTTTCTGACATTTTGCTGTTATAACTGACACAGTGGATTGCACATAGGAAACCTGCTGAGAAAGCATCTCCCCATGACTCTGAAAATCTAGACCCTTGGGTGAAGTTGCTTTAGGAATAACATTGTATTTGATTCCATTAAAGAATGTGAAAAGTGACATGATTTACAAACTTAGGGTCAAGTAACCACTTTCACTGAATATAAAATGTCAACTATATATAAGAAAGCATTGTGTCATAGTTTGAAGTATTGTCTTCTCTTATTGGTACAAAAAAGAATGATGTCTTAGAATTGATGTCATATTAAATTCAATGAGAAACAATAATAACAAAGAAACAATAATTTCATTTTTCTTTAAAGATGAATAAAATTCTATTGTGCATAGGTACCATATTTTCATTATTTCATTATTTATTCTTCATGCTGAATAGAACATGGTTGAGCAAGTACCTCTAAAGTAGGATATAGAGTTCTCTGGGTATATACTTAAGAATAGAGCAGCTGAAAAATGATAGTTCTATTTCTAGCTTTTTAAGGAACCTCCACACTGATTTCTGTAGTGGCTATTCCAGTTTATTCCCTTCATATCCTCATCAGCATTTGTTGTCATTTGATTTCTTGATGATAGGCATTCTGACTAGAGTGAGATAGAATCTCCAGTGTAGACTAAGCCCACTGCACAAGAGGAACTTCATATCAGTTACTGTAAACCCCCACCAAAAAACTGTGGCTGAGGAGGTCTTAGATCCTTTGGGCAAACTTACTACTGTTGTCTAGCTAAATTTTCATAACACAAAGCTGCCTTGAAAATATTCATGTTTTGGGGCTGGAGAGATAGCCTAGCGGTTAAGAGCACCGACTGCTCTTGCAGAGGACCCGGGTTCAATCCCCAGCACCCACATGGCGGCTGAAAACCGTCTGTAACTCCAATTCCAGGAGAACTCCAGTTCCAGGGGAACCCGAGACCCTCTTCTGACCTCCACGGCATTGTATGACACGGGTGCACAAATCTACATGCAGACAGTACATTCATACACATACAAAAATAAATAATAAATTAAAAAAAAGACTACCCTTGAGAGTTATCTTAAAAAAAAAAAAAAGAAAATATTCATGTTTTTACTCATAGACAAATACTACTCCTAGCCTTAATCAGAGAAACCACCCCTAGCAGTGAACAGTGGTGACAGCACAGACTGCAAAGGATTTACAAGCCTCATGGCCACTCAAGATGCTAAGAAGTAACAGTTGAATATTCAGCCTTAAACAGGACTTTTATACTCTCTGTAAGGCTCAGGGAACATCGTAGAAGACGGAAAAGGTATAAGTGATAATCCATGAGTACAAGCATCCTTCATGCAAAACCTATCTGCAGGCTGTTGTGCCCAAACACCTACAGCCCCACCATCCAGTGGGGGGGTGACAGGTTGTTTGTTCAATCAAGTTGATCAAATGAGTGTCCAGACTACATTGCTGTAGTTTCACCATTCACCCCAATCGCAGCCCTTACATTCTACCACGCCCCCTCTTCCGCAGGTTGTTCCCTAGGCTTAGAAAAGGGGCACAGGTGGATGAGAGGTAAAACAGTCCACTCTCTCTGGAGCTGTTGACTTGGACTCTGGTCAATTCTGGCTGTTTCCTTTCATGGGCTGACAGTTTGTCCAGGAATAACCTTTCGATCCTACTAATGAAGAACAAGCAATTAGATATATAGGTATTTAAGCAGCACTAATAGTTATGGTAGGTTACTTTAGCATAGACACATGTTTGGATATGTTAATCCATGAATTACAATTTTCCCCCCTGTTAAATATGACAGGGTCTTACTGTGGCTTATAACATCTCCTAACCTGAAAAAAAAAAAAAAAAACTGAGAGAAAGATGCAGGACAGTTATGGCAGAATGCATGATCTGGGATGGGGTGGGGGGGGGAGGGAAAGGGAAATAAGCCTGAACTGAATTGGAAAAAATGTATGAAATGCACAAAGCATCAATAAAAACTAATTTAAAAAAATAAATAAATAATAAATAAATAAATAAATAAATAAATAAATAAAAAATAAAAAAATAAAAATAAAAAAAAGAAGACGGAAAAGGAAGAATATAAGAGCCAGAAGTTAGGGAGGAGGGCTGTAACATGCCGTCTTCTGGGCCGGGCACAGCCAATGCAATCATGCCCTTGCAGCAGCTGTGGCTTCCTGCCCAACACTGGGCTTATCAATGTCAGTCTTGGACCCAGGAGGGGATCATGGGGCCCTACCCCTTCCTGCTGAACTATTGGCTCCTGGTGGATTTTGGGAAAGGGACATTCATTGTCTTTAGTTGAGCATTCACTAAGGAGCCCGCCAGGCACCAGTGGGTAGTTTCAGACCTGTAGTCACACAGATGATCTTTGTTGAACTCAATAGAACTCAAACAAGAAAACACACACACACAAAAAAACACCCCCAACACCCAAAGTCATGGATGTAGGAAGAGGGCTTCTAGGGAAGGTAGGGAGTAAGCATGGGAAGAAGATTAGCAATGGTAAGGTGTAAATGTGTGTGTGTGTGTGTGTGTGTGTACAAATTTGTCAAAGGACAATCTCAGCAAAAGTTCACACACACACACACACACACACACACACACACACATATAGAAGTACAGAACTCCCCATCAACCCCACTGACATACCACCATCCAGTGTCTCATTACTGCCCTGGCCTCCAGTACCAACCTCCTATGTAAGAGGTCTGTTTCTAGCCTTGCCTCATACAATTCCAGTACATGGGAGCCAGTGACCTTTTGCAACTTAATTACATCACACAAAATTAGAGAAAACATACTACAAATCTAGTTTACCTACTATCTCCAACAGCTAGAAAAAGAAGGAGCCACTCTTATCTGTACTTTTACCCACTCCTTACACCAGTTTTTTAAAATATTTTATTTATTATTTTAGTGTATGAATGTATTGTCTGCATGTGTATAAATGCACCCATGTCATGCAATGCCCACAGAGTCACAAGAAGGTGTCAGATTCCCGTGAACTGGAGTTACAGAGGGTTGTTAGCTGCCATGTGATTGCTGGGGATCAAATCTGGGTCCTCTGCAAGAGCAGTCAATGTTCTTAACCACTGAGCCAACTCTCCAGTCCTATACCAGTTTACTTTTTTAAAGTCTCAGACATCATATAGTTTCATCCATAAATATCACATGCATGAATGTCTAAAACAACTGTACCATTATATATATATATATATATATATATATATATATATATACACACACATATATGAGTAACAATCCATTGACTGTAAAATATGTAGTGCTCCTTTATGCTTCACTGAGAGTCTGATTTCTTTTTCTCTGTTTGACTCCAGATCCACATGAAAGCTGTGCATTGCAATTATTTGCAATATCTCCTAAATCCTTTTCACTATAGAGGTTCCCCTTTGCATCATTTTTCTCTTGAATTATTTTTGTTGAAGAGCCACACTGGTATATCCTGAAATGTTTCCTTAAGTCTTGATCCAAGTGGGGTCATTTAACGTGTTTTTCTATGGCCTACATTTCTTGTAAATTAATAGTTACACCCAGAGACTTGGTAAGATTTTGTTTTTGCAAGACTATTTCATAGGTGTTTGAGCCTCTTTCTTGCTCTCTATCCTTCCTTTCTTGCCCTCTCTCATTCTTTCTTTTTTCTTATGATCAGGAATATTGATGATTAGTTATTGATAATCACTGTCCAGATCAGTAATCTTTTAGGGATTGAGATTATTGATACTTTATCATCTATTTTATTCATTGCTATAATTCTATGAAGAAAGATACCCTATCATCAAATGTTTGACTACTCTGAGACATAGGAAAGGAAATACAAAGTTCTGTTCTTTCCTTTCACTGACTATATTCAAAATGATCATTTATGTCATTATTACTCTACAGAAGTAACCAGAAGGCCCCTTGGGCTTTGTGGTTTGGTTTTTATTATTATTACTAGATCATAGATGTAAACATTTTTGTTTTAATCCATTATTATTAAACTATTCCTCTCAAATTCATTATTCATTTTCAACTGTTTCATCTTTACATTTGGATCCTCTTCAGACTGCCTCCTGAGTCTAAAAAGACTTATCTACATATGTTGTTATTGAACTAATACAGATTAGATTGTTCATTAGACAGGAGTCTGTGTTCTTTCTCAGAGTCAAGCTTTACTAATAATTTTAAGACAGTCCAGATGCTCAGATTAAGAAGCGAGAGTTCTGGGGCTGGAGAGATGGCTCAGTGGTTAAGAGCACTGACTGCTCTTGCAGAGGACCCGGGTTCAATTCCCAGAACCCACATGGAGGCTAAGAACTGTCTTTAAGCTGGGCATGGTGGTGCATGCCTTTAATCTTGGCACTCGGGAGGCAGAGGCAGGCGGATCTCTGTGAGTTCAAGGCCAGCCTGGTTTACATAGCAAGCTCCAGGCCAGCTGGGACTAAAGGGAGACCCTGTCTCAAAAAGACTCCCCCCCAAAATAATAATAATAATAACTTATCTCAGATACATAGTGGAAATATTCTCCTAAGTTCTTGTCTTTTAACCATGTTTATTTTTAATATTTTATTATTTTTAATACTTTATTTATTATTATTTTGTGTGTATGAGCGATTGTCTCCATGTATGTAAGTGCACCCATGTTGTGCAGTGTCCGTGAAGAGGACATTGGTTCCCCTGAAACTGGAGTTATGGATGATTGTTAGCTACCATGTGGTAGCTGGGAATTGAACTCAGGTCATCTGCAAGAGCAGCCAGTGCTCTTAACCACTGAGCTATCTCTCCAGCCCCTATTTTTAAAATATTTTATTTATTGTTATTTCATGTGTATGAGTGTATTGCCAGCATGTATGTAAGTACACCTGTGTTATGCAATGCCTGTGGAGTTCAGAAGAAAGTATCAGATTCTCCTGAAACTGAAGTTATAGATGGTTGTTAGCCACCATGTAGGTGCTGGGAATAGAGCCCAGGTCCTCTGTAAGAGCAGCCAGCACTCTTTTTTTTTTTATTTTTTTTTATTTTTGTATGTGTATGAATGTACTGTCTGCATGCAGTTTGTGCACCCGTGCCATGCAATGCCACGGAGGTCAGAAGAGGGTGTCGGATTCCCCTGAAACTGGAGTTAAAGATGGTTCTCAGCCACCATGTGGGTGCTGGGGATCGAACCTGGGTCCTCTGCAAGAGCAGTCGGTGCTCTTAACAACTAGGCCTTCTCTCCAGTCCCCAGCCAGCACTCTTAACCACTGAGCCATCTCTGTAGCCCCTACCGATGTTAATTGCATCCTGAGGGTACTGTTTATAAAATTATGATTTTTAATTTGTATACATGAAGGATTTCTTTTTTATCTTATTATAGTAAAGACAATCCTTATAACACAGAGTATCTTATAACCACTTTTAAGTGCACAGTAGTCCTGCTGATTATTTGCTGTTAAATAACTGATCTCTGAAAGTTCTTTTTCTTGTGTAACTGAAAATCCATGCCCTTTCAGCAGCAGCTGCTACCTACCCCAGCCCTTGGCAGCCACCGTCCTAACCCATGTTCCTAAGGCATTTTACCTTTTAACTCTCACTGATGTAGAAAATTCAGACTTTGGTTTGCTTTATAATTTGGCTTTTGTGCACATAGAACAAAGCTTTAGTATTACAAACCATAAAAATAAATATATACACACTTAATACTCAGGTAAAGAAACAGATGCCTTCCAGTAGCATTATAGAGGCCTCTATACACCCCTTCCAAACTACAAGTCCCCATCTTTACCCTAAAAGTGTCCTGATCTTAATAGTAGCTACTCCCTTGCCTATGTGTCACCTATTTATGCTTATCTAAGCACTCCACTTCACTTTTCCTGGATTTGAATTTTATGAAATGGTGTTTAACTGAGCATGTTCTGTTAAGATTTGCTTCATTTTCTCAGTATTATTTGTGATGTTTTTCTAATTTATTAAACATGGCTTGAGTGCTTTTCATTGCTATATATTATTCTATTGAATGCGCAGACCACGATATGTTTATGAGTTCTGTTCTCTTGTTGATAAGCAGTGATTTGGGGACAATTAAAAACATTTTTTGAGGTAGGGTTTCACGCTATAGCCCTGGCTGGTCTGAAACTCATAGAAATCTGCCCTCCTCTGGCTTCCAAGAACTGAGATTAAAAGCATGCCCCACCACAGCCTATCTGCAGATATTTTTGTACATGTTTCCTGGTGTACATGTACATACATGTTTATCTCCATCTTTTTTCAGATATGTGCCTAAGAGTAGAATTTCTTTTTTTTTCTTTTTTTTTTATTAATTTTATTTATTTCTGTATGTGTGAATGTACTGTTTGCATGCAAGTTTGTGCACCCGTGTCGTGCAATGCCGCGGAGGTCAGAAGAGGGCTTCGGATTCCCCTGGAACTGGAGTTCTCCTGGAATTGGAGTTTCAGACGGTTATAAGCCGCCATGTGGGTGCTGGGGATCGAACCAGGGTCCTCTGAAAGAGCAGTCGGAGCTCTTAACCGCTAGGCCATCTCTCCAGCCCCGAATTTCTTTTTTTTTTAAAGTTACTATTTTTTTTATTTTATTTATTTTTGTATGTGTATGAATATACTGCCTGCATGTAGGTTTGTGCACCCATCTCTCCAGCCCCGAATTTCTTTTTTTTTAAAGTAACTATCTTTTTTAAATTTTATTTATTTATTTTTGTATGTGTATGAATATACTGTCTGCATGTAGGTTTGTGCACCCGTGTCGTGCAATGCCGCGGAGGTCAGAAGAGGGTCTCTAATTCCCCTGGAATTGGAGTTTCAGACGGTTCTTAGCCGCCATGTGGGTGCTGGGGATCGAACCTGGGTCCTCTGCAAGAGCAGTCGGTGCTCTTAACCGCTAGGCCATCTCTCCAGCCCAAGAGTAGAATTTCTGAACCATGAGATATAACGTGTATAAATGATATAAATAATAAGTTGATATTACCAATATAATTGAGAGGGAGGGAGAGAGGAAGAGAGAGCAAGAGACCCTCAGCAGTTTGAACTTCTGGAGCAGCAGCGAAGCCGCTGTCACACATCCCCATTCGCTCTTCTCACTTGTACTTTTACCATTCCAGTGGGGGTTTTTAGTGTGCTATTGTTTTTCATAGATTTCACCACACATGATGCCCACACCTTTTCAGATGCTTACTGGCCTCCTTTATGAAATGGCTGTTTAAATCTTTTGCCCGTTTTTTCATGGGGTGTTTGCCTTTCTCTCTCTTACTGGTTTTGAACTCTTTGTATATTCTGAGAATGATTTCTTTAATTGTTATGCATATTACCACTATTTTCTCATGAGTTCTGGCTTATATTCCCTTATCTTAATTCATTCTTAATTTTCATAATACTTAAATTATCCTAAGATTTTCAGTATTGCTTTAAGATGATGTAAGTAGCCTTTTGCTCTAGTTTGTTTCTTTAACTGAAAGAACAGTTGTTTAACTGTGCTTATTGTGAATCCAAATTATGTTATCATTAAGAGTTTGGCAGACCTTTGCTTCAAAGAGAATGTCAGCAACAATAACAGCACAGCCATACATGTGAAGAACACTTTAATCATATTCACAATTAGGTCTCCTGTACCAACCCAGCAAGTCATTAGGATTCTATTTGGCTCTGCATCAACAGACAGATCCTGGGGTGTATATGATTATATCGTTTTCTGTAACTCCCAACTGTGTGGCACCTGCACTACCTTATGTCACTGTTATAAATGCATATGGGGTCTGCATGGGTATATGTCCCCCCTCCCCAATGGGGCTAAAAGCTCTTTGATACCAGAGGGTCTACAGATTCCTCTCTGTATCTCCCATGATGCTTTGTATCATATCAGCATCTAGAGATGATAATAATATTTAGAGTCCCTGAATATTTAGTCCTTGAAAAGAAAATAAAAATATGAGATGTTGGATTTATTTTAATAGTACATCCGTAGTTGCACTACTAATGTACATTGGATAGTTGCTAACTATCCAAACCACACCTTAATCAATGGATATAGTTGCCTGCTGTTTTCAGACCTTACTAGGGAATGAGCAAGCTAACTTCCACATTCTTTTCAGCTCCCAGGAGAGACGCTGATGAGAGTCCTTAGCACCACAGATAATTCAGAATGTGGATAAATAAACTGTTTTGTCTTGTTCTATTTTGGGGGGTTTTTTTAATTAATTTTGTCCTTGTTTTTGATCGTCACAAAAGTCAATATGTATTTACACTCATTTGCTTTTCAGGTAGAAATGAGTCCTCTGGAAAATGCAATTGAAGTGTTGGAAAATAAGAATCAGCAGCTGAAGACTCTGATTAGTCAGTGTCAGACAAGACAGATGCAGAATATCAACCCCTTGACCATGTGCCTAAATGGAGTCATAGATGCTGCAGTGAATGGTGGAGTCTCCAGGTACCAAGAGGTGAGGACTGAGGGTCACTGGAGAGGACGTTGTCAGTTGAGACTCCTTAGGATAGTTAAATCTTTTTTCCAAAAATATGTTCCCAAATCATCATATTGTCAAATGGCTACAACTGACACAAACATAGTTCTTTGAGAAATAGAGCAAATATATAATATAGCCAGCCATTTGTGAGGACCACATTTTCCATCTTCATGATGAGGTATTTTGAGAGAGAGAAAGAGAGATAAAATGGATAAAAGTAGTGAGGAGGGGAGAGTTTACCAAGCCTTGCCGGTCTCCAGAGGCTCCCTGGGCTTCTGGTGCTCATTGGAGATGTGAACCTCAGCTTTCTGCTCCAGCCCATGCTACAATGCCTCCTGCCACAATGGACTCCTAATTCCCTGGAACCATCAATCATAATAAACTCTTCCGTTTATTAAAAAAAAAAAAAAGTAGTGAGGATGTCAGAATTGTTTAAAAAATGTCTACCTCAATAATTTGCTTGAGTATAGTCTTGCATCTTTTGATAATCCTTTAAGTGCACTTTTCATCTGCCCTCTAGGCTCTGAATAGAAAGATGTAATAGCCTGGAAGGTGAGACCACTATCTTGGCCACATTGAACTCTAAGGCAATTCATCCTAGGGTATAATACATTGCAGTTTATTGACTTGAGTTTCCTCTTATTTTACCAAGGGTATTTAGTGTACAAGCTATAATTTTCCTTGAACAGTATTTTCCATGGGTTGTCTTATGACCAACTGACCATAGTCAGGAATCATTCCATCTATCACCAAACATGTTTTATAATCATGTCATATCTAAAGATGCAAGCTCTTTAAAAACAATTAAAAAACAGCTATATCTTTCACTTTCATGGGAACTCTTCCAAGGTAGTCTGACTGTCCTTTCTCTTCCTAGGCATTCTTTGTCAAAGAATATATTTTAAGCCATCCTGAAGATGGGGAGAAGATTGCACGGTTAAGAGAGCTGATGCTTGAGCAGGTAAGAGGGCAGAAACAGTCTCCATCTCTATCTTCCTGGCTTGGGGCTTCCTTACCAGACAGCATCTATCAGCAGCCGAGCTGTACTATATCTCAACTTGGGCATTTCTACTTTTTCTTCCCACTTGGATGTAAAAACAAATTTCACAAGTAGTCCCCTATAACAAACATTCCATGTACTCTCTGGTCTCTCTCTAGAGACTTGGCTTGCAGGCTTCTTGCTAACTTATCACTCAAAATTTTATGCTCAAGTAAACTCAGGCTGCCTCAAGATCAGTGAATGTGTGCATGAATGGGTGCTTTGTACATAAAGTCTAGCACTTATGCAGTGAGGACAAACCAGCTACACCCACCATTTTGCTGCTTCAGGGAAACATAGTTTATTTACTTGGTGCCATCAAGCACAGGAGCTGAAGCAAGTGATTTGTTCCTTGGTATGCTCAGATTGATCATTGCCTGAAAATGCTTTGTAAACCTCTGAGGTAGGAGACATGGCTAGAAATCTAGGTAAAATGGGAAATAAGGGCATTTTATTCCCATGAAAAGCAGAATATATATGACAAAATGGTATAGAAGCATTTCTTCCCACTTGGTAATATGAAATGAATAAATACCACAAAATAAAATAAAATAAAGCTTGTTCTCTAGACTAGAAAGTAATGAGGTTGTGGTGGTCTTTCCTCCATGTTTTGTGCTCTGTAGGCAGAGTTCACAAAATTTCACACCAAGGGGAGAGACATGGCCACGGATGAGGGCAGTTGTGCCCCTTCAGGAAAAAAGGAAGGATTTGTCTTTGACCTACAATAAAAATAGAAAATTAGTTAAGTTTCCAGTGTGGTCACACATGGGATACAGATGCAGGATTGCATAAAGACTTTGACCTTTGTTGATTCTTTAAAACTCTACCTTGTACTCAAACATTATCTCTTGTAAACTGATTCATTCAGACTGTGTCTACTGTGTTCAGCCTGGCTGAATTCTTTCCCCAGAATTAAATGGTAGCTCCAGGCCAAGTTTTTCAAGAAAAATCAAAGCAGGGTGATGTTGCCACCTCCTCCTGTGTTCATAGCACCTTATGAGAAGAGCCCTGGCCAAGACATGCAAGGTCTCTGTTATAGAACAGTCGGTACAAATGACTGTCAGATGACCTTGGGCGTGTCACATCATCTCTGTGGGACCATGAGTTAGAGGGTTAGGCTAGAGAGGACACCATGCTACCTGGCCCCTCGAGACAGCTCAGTTGTTGAGAGCTAACTGGACCATGGTCCCTGTCTTCACAATGGCCCACTTCTAAGACTGAGGAGAAAGTATAAGGTCTAGCCTTTGGACCCAACATAGGACAACCTTGAGAGGCCAGTAGAGTTCCAGAGGGCCCCTGGGCTTGACAGAGTTGGCCGCTCTACTATACAGTACAACTTCTTTTTCCTGTCATTCTTCTTCTGCTTGAGCCACAGGAAGGGAACCCCCCAGGTTTTCCCCCAGTAAATATCCTAATCTCCTTGCTATAGCCTACTCCCCAGTGACATAAATTACATTATCTAGCAAAAGAAAGGGACCCCCACAGCTGTTTAAAATTAAAGAGATTGGCAGCTCTGCAGTTAGTCTCTACTCCTGGATCCTTTTTCCCAGAAAGGCCACCCACTCCCTTTATGTGTAGACATGCTCCACTCAGTCCACTCACTCCAGTCTGTCCTTCGTGTCCATTTCAGAGCACCTGTTCCCTGTGGAAAGGTTCTGGCAGAGGTCCACATCCAGAGCAGGAGTTGCTGCAGCACATCTCATAGAGAAGGTGCTAGGTTCTCTAGGTGGCTGAGATCAGTCCAGTCTGACCTTCAGCTTTCTACCTAGACTCTTCCCAAGCTGCGTAGATGCAAGCACTTAGATTGTGTGATTTGCTTTCCTCCCAGTCTAGAGTTTTGTAAAACATAGAAAATAGCTGCTGTTCAAATCAAAGGACTCACACACCACTGATAGGTAAACAATGGAAAGTTACATGTTTATGTTCATTTTCCTTTTTGGTCCTTACAGCAAAAACTTTTCTTTAAGACAGACAGCTTGGGCTAGAGAGATGGTTCAACAGTCAAGAGCACTGACCCAGGTTCCATTTCTAGCCTGCACATGGCAGCTAACCAGCTGCAGGGGGTATAGCACCCTCTTCTTGCCTCCACAGGCATTGCACACCTAAGTGCACTTACATAAGTGCAGACAAAACCCTCATACACATAAAAATAAATGACTTTTAAAAAGAAGGATCTGGGGCTGGAGAGATGGCCTAGCGGTTAAGAGTGCCGACTGCTTTTGCACAGGACCCGGGTTCGATCCCCCGCACTCACATGGCGGCTGAGAACCATCTGTAACTCCAGTTCCAGGAGAACTCCAGTTCTAGGGGAATCCGACACCCTCTTCTGAACTCCGCGACATTGCACAACACGGGTGCACAAACCTACATGCAGACAGTACATTCTTACACATAGAAAATAAATAAAAATAAATAAATAAATAAATAAATAAATAAATAGAAGGATCTGCTCCCTTTTCATATTATACTAAGTGAACACAAATAACATTTTTAAATTTTTATTTATTCATTTATTTATTTACTTACTTATTTTTTTAAATGTGTATGTGCAGAAGCCAGAAGAGGGTATTGGATCCCCTGGAACTGGAGTAACAGGCAGTTGTTAACTACCATGTGAGTTCTGGGAACCAAATCTGGGTCCTCTTTAAGAGCAGTCAGTGCTTTTAACTGCTGAGCCATCTCTCCAGTCCACCCCCCCAAAATAACACTTTAATATTTTATTTATTATTTTTTATGGGTATGAGTGTACTGTCTGCATGTAGGTCAGTGCACCCATGTCATACAATGCTGCAGAGGTCAGAAGAGGGCATCTGATTCCCCTGGAACTGGAGTTAAAGACGGTTCTTAGCTGCCATGTGGGTGCTGGCAATCAAACCCAGGTCCTCTGCAAGAACAGTCAGCCCTCTTAACCACTGAGCCATCTCTCCAGCCCCTATTTATTATTTTTAATGTGTATGAGTGTATATTGCCTGTATGTATGTAAGTGTACCTGTGTTGTGCAGTGCCTGTGGAGGTCAGAAGAGGGTATCGGATCCCCTAGAACTGGAGTTATAGACTGTTGTTAGCCACCATGTGGGTGCTGAGAACCAAACCCAGGTCCTCTTTTTTTTTTTTTTAATTTTTTTTTAATTTTTTTTTTAATTTTTTAAAAAAATTTTTAAATTTATTTCTGTATGTGTATGAATGTACTGTCTGCATGCGGGTCTGTGCACCCGTGTCGTGCAATGCCGCGGAGATCAGAAGAGGGTCTCGGATTCCCCTGGAACTGGAGTTCTCCTGGAATTGGAGTTTCAGACGGTTTTTGGCCGCCATGTGGGTGCTGGGGATCGAACCCGGGTCCTCTGCAAGAGCGGTCGGCACTCTTAACCGCTAGGCCATCTCTCCAGCCCCAAACCCAGGTCCTCTTTAAGAGCAGCCAGTGTCCTTAATTCCTGAGCCATCTCTTTAGCCCCAAGAAAAACATTTTTAAAGAAGAAAAATTACAACTGCTACAAAATTCCTGTTCATTTTTTTTTCTTTTTCCCTTAGAACTTTTTGAAAATCTGTTGGTGTAGAGGGAGGTGAAAGAGGATATCATTTAGAGAAGAGATCCCTGAGAGAGACTTGCTTGACACTCCAAATAGGAAACAGCTCCTGCTTCATTCCCGGTCCCATCTTAGGGAGAGGAGGAAGGGGCCAAGGCCACATAGAGGGGAAGGGTCGTTATTAAAGATCTGAAATACACAGGAAAGCAGATTGACGAAAGTGAAGTTGGAAAAGTCAAGTTTGGAGAATCGTATCCAAACCCAGATTCCCCGTGTGTTATTCATTACACGTAGGACCATTTTGATCCTGTTTCTTCACTACAGAGTAACTATTATTCCTGTTTGCCAGATGTGGAGTATTAGCAATAATGCATGCTCAGTGCATACTGTCCAGCAAGCACTGCTGAGAAATGGTCACTGATGGAGGGTTTTCCTTGTGTTGTCATCCAGGCACAGATTCTTGAATTTGGATTGGCTGTGCATGAGAAGTTTGTACCTCAAGATATGAGGCCCCTTCACAAAAAACTCGTGGACCAATTCTTTGTGATGAAATCAAGCTTTGGGATACAGGTGTGTCTGCCAAGTACTGTGGTAGGAAGTGGGGTCTGACCACTGCCGTTTGTTAGATGAAGTATCCAATAGTGACATCTTTTGGCTTTTCTGCCACACTGCAGTATTTACCAAGGAACCTTTGAATATTAAAATTGCATCCCTGCTCTTTGCCATGTTTACTCTTTATCAAAACAAAAATGCAAGTGTGAGAAGGGTTAATAATACTGGCATTTATAATAGATCCCCATGTATAGATTTCATGGCACTGAGGATGTGTATCCAGTAGATTAAAGGATCTCATAGATGGGTTGCTATAATAAAATGTTTTCTTTACATCCTCTTTAGGAGTTCTCTGCTTGTATTCAAGCCAGTCCTGTCCATTTTCCTAATGGAAGCCCTCGAGTGTGTAGAAACTCCGTCCCTGCTTCCATGAGTCCAGATGGTACCAGGGTAATTCCTAGACGCAGGTAAGTCATATTCTGAATTACCTTGCAATTTGCCAGCCCCCACAAGATGATGTGGAATGGTTCTCTCATTCTTTATGGCACAATTTGTCAAATTCGCTATTTCTTAATGAAATAATTAAGCCGTGAGGCAGCTGCAGACATCTGCCACTGGTAAAACAGCAACAGCATGAGAAATAAATAAACTCAAACATTCGATTCTATCGAGGCAAACAGGAGACGACAAAATGGGTTGTATCTTTTTCCCCTTTGGTTTTATACCATGCCAGCATGTGATAAAGTACAATTCTGAGACTGAGTTAACGAGCATTTTTTTCCCCCAAAACAGCCCATTAAGTTACCCAGCTGTCAACCGATATTCTTCCTCCTCACTGTCCTCACAAGCCTCTGCTGAAGTAAGCAATATTACAGGGCAATCAGAAAGCTCTGATGAAGTCTTTAACATGCAGGTACTTTATTAGCTTTTTGTTTGCTTGTGTTTATTCCTTTTCTGTTTCATTCATGAGAGTGACTTTCATTCCGCTGTGCTCATGAACAGACCTTCAAGCAAGAACCTGACTTAAGAACGAGCTTTTAAAATAAACGCTCTTATTATTGCTGTATTGGCCTTTGGATTCCACACAAATGTTTCTGTCCAAACTTCCCCTCACTTTAAAAAGACATGAGCAAGCAATGGAAAAGCCCAGACAAGTTGCACAGGGCAGCTTTGAGACTGACCTTGGTCATTCTTTGCTTCTGGGCCTTAGATTCTTAGAACCTGTTGACATGACACTCACTACCTCTTAGTGTTTTCAGGTGTCTCCTGAAGGAATGATAGCTTGACAACCCGTTAGAAAATTTGTATACTCATCTGCCGGGTGTGGTGGCACATGCCTTTAATCCTAGCACTCAGGAGGTAGAGACAGGCAGATTTCTGTGAGTTCAAGGCCAGCCTAATCTACATAGTGAGTTCCAGGCCAGCTGAGGCTACAGCTATATCAGAAAATTTCTGACCCTGTATCAGAAAATTTCCTGTAAAATAATGTACTTTTTAGGGCATTTTAAGGTTTATATTAGTACTAAAATGCCTAAAACATTTTATTTAGATGTTTAGATAGCCTAATATGGCATTTAGGATGGCTGAGTAAAACAAAGTTGAATTTTCCCTGCCACTCTCTTTGGAAGTGGACCACAATGTGTTTCCCAGAGTATGTTTTGAACACACAGTTTTGAAGATAAGGAGAAGGCAGAGTCTCGATGTCTTTTAGAAATACTCCTGTGGGCTAGTAAGATGGCTCAGTGGATTCGGGCCCTTGCTGCCAAGGCTGATAAACAACCTGAGTTTGATCTGTGGGACCCACATTATGAAGGGAGAACTGAATTAGTATAGAATTAGAAACACTTACCTGTTTGTATGCCCAAGAATAGAAATGTTTCTCTTTATACATTCTCAGGCAGGGAATGCTGCTGACTAGTGCAGAGTTAGGGAATCAAGCTGAAATGAATGCGAGTGTATTCCTTTAGCAGTGAGGAAAAATCTCATGCTCTTGATTAATTCAGGCAGGCCTCCTTGTTGGTATGAATTAGTAAGATTTTTTTCTATATTTCTAAATGGCTCTGGGGGTATTAATTTTTTCCTTTGTATGAATTTGGAAAAATAAATGTTGATGGTTTTGCTTCAAATGTCATTATGACCTAAAGCTTCTAATAGTGTCTGACAACAACTCCCTCTGTGTTTCCAGCCCAGCCCATCTACCTCAAGCCTGAGTTCCACTCACTCTGCTTCTCCTAACGTTACAAGTTCTGCTCCTTCAAGTGCCAGAGGTCAGTGTAGAATTGCGGGCTGTGACAATGGTTGCCCAGAAAACCTTCCAGGCCCCAGGAACTGTGGCTTCGGTGTCCTATATGTACTGTGGGCAGCTGCTACCACTCTGGCTTTCTCTAAACAGGTCACACACACCCACCACTGCCACGCTGATGATTATTCATTTCTCTTCCAGCTTCTCCTTTGTTGTCTGACAAACACAAACATTCCAGAGAAAACTCTTGCCTGTCCCCAAGAGACAGACCATGCAGTGCCATTTATCCAACCCCCGTGGAGCCTTCCCAGGTACTCCTGTGGGTGAATCATGGTGCTAGAAAACAGGAGAGTGTGGAATTGCTTGTGCATCTCTGCAGAAGCACACAGTGCCACTCAAAGCAACTGTGTCAAGACCAGATGGGTGAAGAGCCCACCTCTTTCGCTGCCTGCTCTCAGGTGTTCTGAGTTGCAGTTCTAGGGGGTTACCTGGGGTACTGCTTGAGCAGTGGAGCTGAGAGGGAATATCTGGGCCTCTGTGATCTCACCCTGTTTCATCACTGACAAGGCTGTTTCATCACATACCAAGGGGGAGCTAGTGAATGAACTGTCTGTGTGTGTGTCTGCATGTGTAGCAAACATATGGGGGACTCTTAAATTAGCAGAAGACTCTAGAGAAGCCTGTTTCTGCCTGGCGCTTCCATTTGCCCCTTGCTACAGAGAAGAACTACAATCAGTTCCTGTTCCTGAGTATAGGAGCAGACTGCCTTTGCCATTCTTCTTTCATACATTGAGGGCAAATCAGCTCCATCCTTGAGATTTCCCTGTACACAGGAGTGAGGGAATGTAGTTCTTACCTGTCACCCAAAATTATTCCTCTCAACCTGAGTGAGGACAGGGCCACAGGGGCTATACAGGCTCAACCCAGAGGTGGCTTAAGAATATTGAAGGGTGGGTATGAAATTGAAGATTCATCTGTATCCCTGAGTTTTATAGATGATTTGAGACTGATTTAAGCACAGAGAAAAAATGGTTCTATCTACTCCAGCTAATTTCTCTGTTTTTCTACACCATCCTGGCAGAAGTCTGTAGCAGCATCAGGAAATGGATGAGAGCGAGTGGGATTTGGCTTGATTGGTTTATCTTTGCTGATTGTGTGATCTTCCCGAAAAGCCCAGGATACCTCCTCTGCGAAGCACTGATGTCTTGCAGAAATGCTTTCTGAGTGCGTTTGGCTGAACCAGTTAACCAGTTTTGTTTTCCTTTGTCACTGGCGTTGCAAGGGTATTTCACAATTTGTTCCACCTGCTCTAGGACAATAAGTGCTGGCTGGGCAGGAAGAACCCTAAAAGGCTTCCTTGAGTAGTACCAAGTTTTCTGCCGTGGGTAAAATTTGAAACAGTATATATGTTACCAAAATTGTCATAGTTCACAATGCTGTAATACATCTACTTTTATAGATGTGATATTTTTCTTTTAATGTATTAAGTAGAGCCAAGTATAATTTGTATTTTTGTGGCTTAATTATAGAGCATTTATCATTTCATGGTTTTTTTTGGCCCCCTATAGGATTGAAACTATGAGTTAAAGTCCATTCAGTAGATTTTTAAGTTAATAGTTCTCTTCTAATTCCTATTTACATTTTATACTGCCAATCTAGCAGCATGGATTTATAAAGAAGGCCATAGCCTAGCTGCTATTTACTATTAATTTTCCCTACATTTATTATAACAACTTACATGTTATATTTAACATGAAATCAATTTTAGAAAACATTTTCTTTTTCAAAAATTTTCCTCATTTCTTCTTAAATATTAAAGTATTTGCACCTTAGTCCATCATACCAAATAGAAAATATTTTGAGCAAAAAGTTTTCATAAGGCTACAATCATATTATTTTCTAAAAGACAGCATATGTCAGCATATTCCATCATAAAAACAGATTCTTGTCCTTTGCAGAGGATGCTGTTTAATCATATTGGAGATGGGGCCTTGCCACGAAGTGACCCTAATCTTTCTGCACCTGAGAAAGGTGGGTGTTAACGAGCCCCTCCTGCGTCCTGTATGTGTCAGGGTCTGTTGTGTCTTCATTTTCTCCAGTCTTCAGTGCCATGTGGTAAGCAGTGTTCCAGATATTTAAGGACCAAAACTAATATGGTCTTTAGTGAATTAATGAAAATAGTATTTATTCATGATCCATTCGCCATCACTATTAAGGGCAGAATCTGAACAAACTAGGAACCCCTTTGTGTAATGACTTTCTGCTGTCACTTAAAGAGTCTCCTAGGCAAAGGCTGCTTTTCTTGAAACAAAGTTGCTAATTGGCCCAGTAGTTTAGCACATGGAAAATAGCAACTTCCCAGATTGCTTCCAGTTGTCCCCATCCTTTGTCTCCTTCGTACAGCTTGTTCAGCCAGCTCATCTATTGTTTGTGGTGACTCAGACAGGCTCTTCTACAAGTAAATACTGTTTAAGCATTGCAATCCAGTGCATAATGGAGTGTGCCCTGCCTCAAGGTCATGCTACACACAAATAAGAACCAAATGAATACATAGCAGTAAGTAGCCAATTGCACCAAGCAGAAGAGGAAGAGCAGATTAAATGTCACTTCCTCAACTATGGGGGTGGGGACTTGCCGTAAGTCACCCTCTCTCAGGGTTAGATCTCAAAAATAGCAATCCCACAGGCCAATGAATCAAGACTCCCTAATGAAACATCCCAGTAAAGTGCACTTTAATTGCCCTCATTAAGAACTAGACTGTATTACCATTTCTGTACACTGATGCATTAACATTAAAACTTTCCAAAGAGAGATGGAAATGTGTGAGGTCCTGGCCAAAATTATTTTAATGTACTGATTTAGCTTTACTGTTATAAGTCAAGCATGAGCCTTATCAGTAGAACCTAGGAATATGCTATTATTCCCAACCCTATCATGAAGGAAAAACCAAAGAGAAAACTTAAAAAAAAAAACAAGAAGAAGAAAATTTATTTTAAAAATAATTTCCCCCCGATTAAAGTGGTAATTTGGAGGAATACAATGTGATGATCCTCAGTATGGCCACGAGATGGCAGTGTCCCCACAGGAAGCGGCAGCAGCTCAGGCTTCCTAGTATAAACTCCTTTGCATGGTGACTGTTCATAACCTTGGGTGTCCTGGCTGTTTCCCTAGCAGGGCTGTTCATATTGCATCTTAATGCATGAAGCAGACAGATTACAAAATCAGAGCGACATTGTCAGAAGTCCATATGGTTTTCTCAGGACTTACTTCTGTGGAGTCCCTTTTGAAAAGCGTAGTCTTTCCTTACAGGACTGGTTCCGAGATGGCGTGCCACCCATGGGTCTTCCTCCCCAGCACCTCCGCCACACAGCTGACGTATTAGAATGCATTTGCCTTCTACCCTTTGGGTGCACTTGTCCGGAAATTTCTATAAATACTAAGTTTTTAAACAGACTAGTGGTTATATTTTCATCTGTTTTTCAACATCCAAACACATAATTCTCAGCAGGTTTCTACGCTCTGGCATAGATTGTACCCCTGTTTGACAGCTTGAGGGAAATAAAGAGACATGCAGTCATCCAATTAAATGTCAACCCTGACCGTTAGGTAGTCAATTAGAGAAAGGTTTAGTAGTCAAGAAATTCCCTATTTGTTTGGGGTTGGGTTGTTGGTTTTTTTTAATCCAGTTGATATTTTTCATTCTGGATAATTCTGGATTTCTTCTAAGATCTCAAGTGTTCGAAGGCAAAGCTGGATTGTGTGTTTTTAGCTGTCTTATTCCCTTCCAGCTGTGAACCCCACCCCTAGCAGCTGGAGCCTGGACAGTGGGAAGGAAGCCAAGAACATGTCGGATAGTGGGAAACTTATCTCTCCCCCTGTCCCTCCAAGACCCACACAGACTGGTGGGTATTTCAAGCATCTGAACAATCACTTTTATAAGATAATTTTTATTAACTACTTCAACTTGTTCTGAATTCCTCAGAGAAAGGTAGGCATTTGGTTTCTGAGGTGAAAATCAGTGACATAATTTCTCTCTCCCGCCTTTTCCTGGACTTCTGTTACACAGAATCAGACAGTAGTCTATTTGTTGTAAGCTCCTCAGGTAGGATTTGGAGGACGCTGTCCTCTTCCAAGCACTGTCCTCAGCTTTCTTGCTCTGTAGGCCACTCACATTTCCTCTGCCCTTGCTTGCACCAACCTCTGCTTACTTGGCTGCTTTCGTTAATCTTCTTTAGCACTGACATCAAGGTTTTAGTTGACCCAAATAGGAATTAACTCACAGTGAGGTGACTTTGAGGTGCTTCCAGCATCCTTAGTTATCTTCTGTTTTGAGACGTTTGCATCCAGCTGTGGTACTTCTGTAAGGTTTGATGCAGAGAACTGCATTTCCTTCAGCCATGGTTCACAGAGCACATTCTGAAACCTAACCTCAGATCTTCTGGGCCAGAATTTTAGCATTCCTCAAATTTGGCCAGGAATGGGCACTTTGCCAAGTCTTTCCAACCATTCTTCTCCTCACTAGATCCTAAGAAATGCTGAGAATAGATCTAAGAAAGTTATGCAGGGCCCTGGATCCCCAAGAAAGACAGACAGACAGAAACAGACTCTTTGATGAATTATAGCAGTAAAAGTCCACCTTTCCTAGTAAATAAACCATTTGCTTGGTGACTTGTTGTGGGGACAGTTATTAAGAGGAGGCCACCTGCTTTACAGACTGCCCGCTCTGATGACAGGGAGTCTCATCAGCACTTACCTGTGACTGTTGAAACTCTACAAATACAGCTGGCTTAAAAAGGGAAAAGAAAGTATGGTGCTATTTCCTTCACAGACTTTTCTAGACTGAACGTGCATGTTCCCTTTTCTGTTGTATAGCCTCTCTTCCTTCTGTTTTCTTTTTCACCCTTTTTAAAAATAAGCTTCATAGTACCCAGTTTGTTCTCAGCTTGTTGAAGCTATAAATCAGGTCATCAGTAATTTCTGAAAGGCACATGTGTTGTCTAAACAGAGCAAGAAATAACTTTAGCGTTTAATTTGTCTGCATTATCGTGGGAAATGAGGACTCAGCCAAATCACTTATATTTCCTTTGTGATGTGCATCTGTTCAGCAGTCTCTTCAATTAAAAGCTGGTTGTGGCCCTGAATCTGGGAACTTGACAAGCATCGTTAGGAAGCAATAAGATTGATAGTTCTTACCATGGAATAAATAATACCCTGCTAGTTGGGTTCCTGGGTATCAAGGATGCTGCTGGCCCTTTTAGGTATGTGGAAAGTGCCTTTCCAGAAAACCTAGTGAGAATGAGCAGTGGGCAGCAGGGCCGTGTGCTAGAAACAAGACTGAGTCGAGGACAGCCGGGAGCCTGGGACTGGGCCCGAGCAATGGCAGAAGTAAAGCCCTGTCAGCACTGCTGTCTCTGTCCGTACATCATTGTCTTCCCATCAGCACTGCTGTCTCCGTACATCATTGTCTTCCCTGCTCAGCACCTGCAGTGCATGGGGTGGGAGAAATGGCCCTGATGTGCGAAGCTGACGAGTCTGTCAGCTTGCAGGGTAGAGGCTGCCCACAGTGTGATAATGGGCCACTCTCTGTGGTCCCTGAGGACTCAGCGCAGGCTGGTGAGCACTCTCTCGAGTGGCTGCAGGGCTGCCATCCCTTCTGCACTGATCGCGCTCGTGTCCTGTCCTGCTGTCATCATCCAGGGTCACTGTCATGGGACTTTCCAACTGTCTGTCTCTTTTTCCCTTTCAGCCTTTCTGTAGTTTTCTTCTGAGTTACGCACCTCAGTGTGGCAGCTGGGAGAGTGGCAGGGAATCACAGAGGAGCATACCTGCATTCACCAGAACCTCTCTGTGTGGTACTGGGAAATGGCACTTGCCTTCACCCTACTGACTGTCACAAGCTTTTACACTATGCAGTTATGCTTCAGAGCGCCAGATCTGATCCAAAAGCACACAATGCCATCACACATGCCGGGTCCCAAATGTCAGACCCCTAAATCCAGAGGGAGAAGTGGAGTTCACTTTTCCTTGCCAGGATGATGAAATCAGGGGCTTCCACCACCCAGGGGCCAAAGGGAAGACCTAAGCTCAGATTTAAGGGGAGAAATGGTAACTGCTTGCCTCCTAGCTAGACAGCAGGCTTTTCACTTGTGCTGGGAGTGGTAGGAGATGAGGTAAAAGGGAAAGCTGACTACACAAATCTCCATGGACCTGTTCTGGGCTGTCTACATGTCCTTGATCTTCCCATTGCTTCTCAAGCCAAAGCCAGCAGCTGTCTCTCAAGGACTCCTGGCATCTTATGCCTAACGCACCTTATGAGAGAAAGAGATCAAGCAGTGAAAAGTATCCGGATTTGGGGAAAATGGGTATTTGAGCTGAGTGTGGAGGTACACACCTGTGATCCTAGCACTTGGCGTGTGCAGGCAGGAGAATCAGGAATCCAGGTCATCCTTAGCAACATACTGAGTTCAAGGGCAACTTGAGCTACATGAAACCCTGTCCTGACGCTCTGGTCAGAGCATGGTGTGTGCACTGGTAGCTTGCCACTAATTACCATGGTGGTGCCATCCACTGTGAGGCATCTGTTCCAGAAGAGCATCATTTCATTTCATTTGTCCTTGTCTTCACCTTTGAGGAGGTCCTCACATGCTGGATATCTATTTGTGTTTGTATACACAGAAGACATTCACACACTGAACATCTATCTGTGTTTTGCACACAGAAGACATTCACACACTGAACGTCTGTGTTTGTACGCACAGAAGACATTCACACACTGAACGTCTATCTGTGTTTGTACACACAGAAGAAATTCACACACTGAACGTCTATCTGTGTTTGTACACACAGAAGACATTCACACACTGAACGTCTGTGTTTGTGCACACAGAAGACATTTACGCGCTGAACATCTATCTGTGTTTGTGCACACAGAAGACATTCACACACTGAACGTCTATCTGTGTTTGTGCACACAGAAGACATTCACAGAGAGCTGCTGCACTCGGGTTTTTCATAATTGAAATGTTCTTTTTCTCTCCATTTATAGCTTCTCCAGCAAGACACACGATGTCAGTCTCCCCGTCACCTGCTGGGCGGTCTCCATTGAAGGTACTGGCCTGTCCTTCACCTGGAACCAGAGGCTGGCCCTGGTTCCTTTTCTCTAAACTTCATCCTGAGTACATTAAAAGATGCTTTCACTTTCACAGTCAAGGCAAAGACCATATCAAGAAAAAGGAGGGAGGGCGGGCAAGGAAACGGCCCTGCTTTCCTGTGGGGAACATCACCCATGAATGCAGCCCTTGTTATGGTTTTTTAGATTATTTGTTTTATTTTTATTGTCAACTTTTAATTTTTAAAATTTCTTTATTTTTTATGTGTATGAGTATTTTGTATGCATGTATTTAAGTGCACCTGTACATGCAATGCCCATGGAGGCCAGAAGAGGGCATCAAACACTCTTGAACTACAGCTAAGGACTGTTGCTAGATGCCATGTGGGTGCTGGTAACTGAATCCAGGTCCTCTGTAAGAGCAGCCACTCCTCCTAACCACTGAACCATCTCTTCAGCCCCACATTATCATTATCTTAATTCTCCAAATACCAGTGAGAACTTACAAACTGTAAGTACTGAACAAGATAAGAAATATGGTCACACTTTAACTCCTGGGATATTTTCAACTTAGCCTTTTGATTTGAAGCACATTAAACACATATGCACAAACTCAGATTGAAAAGTGTCAGTAAACAATGTGTACTGAATCTTCTCTGGGTTTTGGCCTTCATCATCATCTATTCTGACAAAGCAAAACTCAACTTCCTCTCCTTTAATATTTGATATTAAACTTGCCTCACAATGCAAATTCATACTTGATTATGGCATGCAAAATGTTAAAAATGGATTAAGAAATTTCTGGGGAGCAAACCAGCACACTTAAAGGTCAGATGTTTGAACTGGTTTGTAAATACAGGGTATTTAGCATCTCTAAACATATAAATCCCTTATGAAAATAAAGAATAATATTTAGCCTTTATCCAAATGAGATCAAACTTGCTGCAAGGCTTGTCAGAGAGAGTTGGTGCTCAGAGCTCCAGCCCCAGGAGCAGAGAAAGGTTGAAGTAAGTGTGGAAAGAACAGCTTGTACCAGGATGACTGAGGATTTACACACCCGTGTCCTTTGTGTTGATGAGCTAGTTCTAGCTAAGGTGAAAAAGACAAATTAGCCCCCAGCAGCATGTGGGGCAGGCCGCAATCCAGCAGCGCATCTGTGCTGCTACGGAGAGCTGTTGATAGCAACCAAGAAACAAAACCAAAAGAGGAGAAAATCTCAAAAAGTGTGATTTCCTTTTTATTGCCAGTTTTTCTAATGTAAAATTTTGCTGGTAAGTGCAAATTATTTTCTAGTTTTGCTGTCATTCTGCAGTGCAGCTGTTACTGTAAAGCCTGTGCGACAGCATCTGCCTTGGAGGCCATTGCTAGTCATCCCAATGTGAGAGTAGGCAGGCAGCCTGGCCTTTCTACATCTTTGCATCTACTGACTTGAAAAGCACTCCCACATGGTTGTGAAATTAGTGACTGTGCTTTTAAAATTACTTTGCAGAGTAGAAATAATACGGAGTACAAATAATACAAGTAATGGAGGGGCTGTTTGGTTTTGGTCTTGGCGGGTTGTTTTGTGTTTGTCTTGGGGAAACAGTGCTGTCTGTCCTAGAACTCACACAGACCATTCCAGCCTGAAGTTCATGAGCTCCTCCTCCTGCCTCTCCCTCCCAAGTGCTGAGATTCAAGGTGTGCACCATGGCACCTGGCTAGAGATTAATTCTTAAAGAATAAAAGCAACCTTGCTGAAAGATACTCAGGTAGCTAATAAATAGTTCCAGTTAGCAAGCTGGCTGCACTGTCTCTATAGATCTGCATGTGTTCGTACTGGCTATAAACATCTTACAACTATGTCTTTATAAGTGGGACTTGAAGGAACAGAAAAGATCGCATTTTTGTGCTGTAACTCTCAGATTACTTTAGATGGCACACTACTACCAAATATTGAGCTTTGCTATGATTAGAATGCAGTTCATTTACTTTATTCTGACAGAATTTGGGGTAGTTTTCCCCCAACAGATACATGGTAGAATTAACTCTTTACTGAAAACTGAACTTTATCTTCTTTTTAATTCAAGACATTTTGTTTTCATATAATAAATTTGGATCTCATAGTTTACTGTGTGCTTAATTTTATATTCCTATTAAATGATTTATGCCTGCCAGCATTATTTAATTTAAAAACAGAAAACAGGAGCTGGAAAGAGTTCACTTAGTAAAGTGCTTGCCTTGCAAGGAAGGGCCTGAGTCAGAGCCTCAGAATCCATGTCAAGAAGCTGCACGTGGTGGCATGCATGTGTGATCTAGTGCTAAGGGGACAGAGAAAGGTGCTCTCCTGGTGCTCCGTGGCCAGCCAGCCTAGTCTACTGGGCCTGCAGGAGACCAAGGTAAAGTCAGCCTAGGATAGCTTTTCTTGAAGTATGTACTATAAAACATTAATCTATAAGTTGTGAGGTGATAAGTGAAAAAAATGGTCTATGGTCAAATATATTTTGAAAACACTGGGCTACTTAGATTTTGAGAATTTTTTTATTTCATTTATTTCTGTATGTGTATGAATGTACTGTCTGCATGCAAGTCTGTGCACCCATGTCATGCAATGCCGCGGAGGTCAGAAGAGGGCGTCGGATTCCCCTGGAACTGGAGTTCTCCTGGAATTGGAGTTTCAGACGGTTCTCGGCCACCATGTGGGTGCTAGGGATCGAATCCGGGTCCTCTATAAGAGCGGTCGGCGCTCTTAACCGCTAGGCCATCTCTCCGGCACGATTTTGAGAATTTTTTAAGCATACAGCCATAACATGCTACTAGTATGTTTTCAATGCACCCAGAGAGGATGCCATAGACAGCATTTCCTAGTGGGGTTTTCTAGTCACAGAACCTCTCCTAAGATTCTTTAGAAGGCCTTAAGTTTTGGGGGTGGGGCAAAAGACTCAGATGCCAGATGGGGCCAGCTGACCAATGACTGAAGGAGGCTGGCTGGCACACCATGTGGAAGAGCGGAGACTACGGTAAACTGAAGTCTGCATACCCTATGTAAAGGGGGCAGACCCCTGCACAGCTTCAGATCATCTCCATCTCTGCAGCCCTTGCAGAGCTCCAGGTGCTCTATGAAATACTGGGAATCTAGAGCACTATGTTGGCATTCTCCTCGTTTTAAAATGAGCAACCAAATTCTAGTTTTTGAAAACATGACAGATCAAACAGCCCCTCTCATGAGCTAAGAGCTTGTGTGCTCTCCATTTGTAGCTTTGGCCAAGAAGCCCCGGCTTTCATGCAGAATCAGCTGCAAGGATTCTCAAGTTTTGCCGGATCCTCAAGCCGCTCTGTCTTCTTCTCCTGTCCCATCTACCAGTTATTAGCGCATGGCCTGCTGAGATAGGAAAGCAAACGTGTCCCGAAGCTTTTCCCCCAGTTCAGACAGGGCTGATGCACATCCTCCTCTCCTGCTGATTCCCGAAGCAGCCAGTGAAATGAACTGGGTGGATGGGGTCAGGCAGATGAGCAGCTGACAGGGATTTTCAGTGCTGCAGATGGCAACGCTTAGATTGTCTGGTGTTTTGTCATAGCTTGGGTATCACAAAATACCACGGGTGACCTTGATGACCGAGATGGAACTGTTAGCAGATTTGGTCAGCCTCAGGCCTTCCTCTGTCTTGCTGAGGGCCATCGGCCCTCTTCGAGCTCGCATGGTCTTTGCTCTGTGTTCTGGCTTTCCAAATTTCCCTCTGGGTCAAGTTCAACCTTTAAGAAAAGTAGTCAAGTTGGCTTAGAGTCATAGGAACTTAAGGCATCTGCTGGGCACTGGAGACTGGGACTTGCATCAGGTGGGCCTGGGGAAACCTGGCAAACCTTCCACCGTGGTGTCCCTGACTCTGTGTTTCTCTTCTCGCTTTTGTCCCCCGCCCTGTGGGAGCAGGGCTCCATGCAGTCCTTCACGCCATCTCCGGTGGAGTACCAGTCCCCAGGACTGAGCTCCAACTCCCCTGTCTTGTCGGGCAGTTACAGCAGTGGAATCTCTTCTCTCAGCCGGTGTAGCACGTCGGAAACCTCAGGCTTTGAAAATCAGGTGAATGAACAGTCGGTGCCCGTGCCTGTGCCCGTGCCCGTGCCCGTGCCCGTGCCCGTGCCTGTACCCAGCTTCAGTGGGCCAGAGGAGCCAGTGCGCAAGGAGAGCAAAACCCCACCCCCATACAGCGTCTACGAGCGGACTCTGCGGCGCCCTGTCCCACTACCTCACAGCCTCTCCATCCCTGTCACCTCCGAGCCACCTGCCCTGCCTCCCAAGCCCCTAGCAGCACGATCCGGCCACCTGGAGAATGGGAGCCGGAGGACTGAGCCCGGCCCCCGGCCCAGGCCCCTGCCCCGCAAGGTCTCGCAGTTATAACTCACTTTTCTATGTACCTGCGATGAATTCTTTCCCGTTTACAAAATAAGTCTGATGAGAAGACATTTAGTGTAGGCACTTTAATATCTTACTCAGATCTTTCTTTAAATGAATGGAATTAAAATTTGCTTATTAATATAATGTTGCACAATATTAAAAGTTACTGATCTAAAATGCCAGGTGTTCCATGAAGTAGGGCTGAGTCTCATTAAAATGTTTCTCATTTGAAAGTGGCAAATTGTGAAAAAGACACCTTTTGTATCTTTTTATGTTCACTTTTTTTAATATAGTTTAATCTTAAAACCAATATAATATTGTCAAGCAATACAATGCTTGATAATGTTGTATACATTTTTCTGAATACTTGATATGAGAAAGCTATCACAACTGTGTAATCCTAACACAATGGTCCTTATTTTAGACTTTTGTAAATAAGGTGAGGTTGTGGCTCTTCCCTTGAGCATAATGTTTAGCTCCCATCCTCAGAATTAAGGTTATAGCAGGCTGGTTAGACAAGATACTTCCGGATTAAGAGGATTAGGACAGAGGATTGGGACAGGAAGTTGCTTTGTTCTTTAAACAAAACGCTTCTTTGAGGTTGCTTTTGACATTTGACACCTGTCTACATTCTTAAACTCTACTTTGTGAATCTGTTGCTAAATCTTTTAGCACCTTGACACCATGCTATCTACTGTATTTCTTTTCAAGGTACAATTTGCTTTCAGAGTTCCAATCAACTAGATTAAGTAAAAGACCCCAGGAGAAATGTTTACTTGCATTTTGTGCTTCCTTACTTGATGATTTCCTATATAAAACGTGTCATTGAAGAAGAGCAGGTGTTCAAGTATTAAATAGGCACAAATTACTGAGCCCCATTAACAAGAATTCAGGAATCAATACAGGACAGTATTAAATCAATAGAGTGGAAAAAGAAAGAAACCTTCCTGAAAATATATTAGCATGATTGAATGGCAAAAGGAATTTGAAGAGGCAAGGGCATTAACTTTCAGTCCTGCACAAAATCAGGAATTCCTCAAACTCTCCATTCTTACCAGGGGAGCTTAGCTTCTCAGCTCATCCTGTGGTCCTTTGCTTGGAGGAATTAGGGACTGTTCTAGCTTGGTATTGCAACATAGCATCTTAGATGGCGATAGAATAGACTCACTGTAGGAGTGTGAAAAAAAGCACCTTGTATGTAGTAATGTATTTTGTATCTTTGTTTTTTCTTTTACTGACTGTTTATAACACTCAATTGACAATAGATATGAACTGTATTTTAAACCATACTGTTAAATATTTCCCTCTTTTGTTGGGAAGCTCATCTTGGTTTAATTGTGTTTGTTTTTGTTGATAGCTTACCTGGAAGGCAGTGACCACTTTTTTATATTCTCTTAATGAAACCATTCAGCAGGTATATGCTGTTGAGGCTGGTTATAGAGGTTTTCTATAATAAATGTTCAAGTATTTTTGTACATAACTGGTTAATTTTAATAAGAGATACCATTATGTGTAAAAAAAACAGTAAAAATAAAAGCAAACAATTGTGGATGCAGTATGTTGTTATAATTATGCCAAATACTTTATGTATGGAAAAAGAATATTTGTACATATGTGCTTTTAACAATAATTCTGCCATATTGACTTTACAATTTTGAATGTCAGAAAATTAATATATGTAAAAATATTTATGTTTAGTGAAAGTATTCATAATTGAGGAGAGGAACATATGAATTTTAGCTTTGTATCTTGCAAGTTTTGCAGTTGGAAATTTCTTGAACTAGCTTTTGCATTCGATGATAACACTTTGTGTTTGTAATCACATTCTAAAATATCTATACACATAGATGTATGTAGGAAGCTCCATATTTCTGTTGTTTTAAAGAGTAAAATCTTCAATTTAAATAAGCTGACATGCATAAGATAACAAAGCTTCTTTGATTTCATCTTTCTGTGTAATTTAATAGATTTCTTGACTAGTGCTTGAGCACAGAATAAAAATCAGTGTTATTTGCTCTTGAAGCTATTTTTTTTATTTTTGGCAGTAAATAGTTGACTTTATCATGTGTGTATATTTCTAAAGCAGCTATATAGCAGAACATTTCAAGAGATTCTGTTAGCTCAGCTGTTCATGTTGATAGCTGCTGAATGGTAAATATTAAATAAAGTTACCAGATTAATCTTAATGTCTCTGTCTTTATTCCTATCATCAATTTGCCTACAGTAGCAGCTGCATAAACCTCTTGGTCCTATCACTATGACATTTGTAGACTTCTTTGTTGATAGAGCCTATTTTTGTCGCAAATCATTTATGCCATGGAGAACAAAAGTTGCAAAGTTAACAGTCTAAGTTACTATCCTGGGGAGAAGATAGCATCTACCAGCTAAACGTTAACTAGCTTGGCCAGAGCCAATTTAACAAATCAAGCCATCAAAGTTTGTTCACAACTAGACACAAAATGGATAGGACAAGAAAATGATCAAATGTCATCTCTGCCAGCTGTGACTTGTTCAGTCTATGTGCCGGCTCTTCCCCCCAGCTTTGACAGAGTGATAGGAAATATGTTTGATAATCACTGCAAACTCCATTGACTTGACTACAAGATTTCCATGAAATAAAGCCTCTCTTTTAATTTCATGAGATGTGTCCTTGCTGTGTTAGGTTTACATTAGTGTAACTTAGTGCTTAACAAACAGCTGTGCTGTTAAATACGAAAAACCGTTTGAAGTCCATTGTCAATGTCTTCCTAATTGCTTCTCAATATTAACTACAGAATTTTAGAGCATTTGTGGAGCATTTTCATTATAACTGAGTCTGCAAGTATTTCAGGTGTATGCACATAATTACAATATGAATAGCTCAGATTCCTACCTAACAAGTTCGTATCGATTATTCTGCCAAAGACAACAAGAGAATAGCAAGTTGCGCTCTTCTGTCTTTACACAATAAATGGTGGCTTGTACCAAAATGTATTATTATTGAAGCCTTCTCTTTATAAGAAAAACACAAAAAGGCTTTTGTTACCAATGGTTTGGGTCTAGGCTAGGTGCCCCACGTTCTTGGCCTCTTATCCAAAGGGTTGAAAGAAGGGCTCACACGAATTTGGAAGAGTAGTAATTTTATATGTATATATGATTTTTTTTTTTTTTGGTCTTTTGAGAAAGGGTCTCCCTGTAGCCCCAGCTGTCCTGGAACTCTCTATTTAGACCAGGCTGGCCTTGAACTCACAGAGATCTGCCTGCCTCTGCCTCCCGAGTGCTGGGATAAGAGTAGTAATTTTATACAAAGCAAAGCCATAGCACAGATAAGAAACACACTGTTGCCGGTGGTGGTGGCACACACCAGTAGGATATGCTGAGGAGGCAGAGGCAGGAGGATCTCGAGAAATATGCTGTTAAAAGTGATAGCAGGCCCTATGAGTGAGGGTATTCAAAGGCCCCAATAATTGTTTGAGGGTTTCCTTTTATGGTCTTCAAGAGAAGGAAGAGAGTTTGATTGCTAAGGGGTATAATGAGGGTAGTTCCCTGCTTTGACAGGTCCATTTCTCTACTGTGCATGTCCCTTCCCATAATGCATCTAATTTTAATCATGTGCACATTCAGTTATGCATAGGCATAAGATGATGAATAGGAGATTCTCCCTGAATGTTCACTTAGAAGACATGTGCTTTATTGTGTACCCAAAACCAATGTACACTGTCAAACGCTGGTTCCCTAGATATCACCATATGGTCTGTTGGTGATATAAGGCTGAGCTTATTGCTCACTGCTACAAAGAAGTGAGCCCCATTTTGACAGCTCTGAGGGGAGCAAGAGCAGAATCAGTTTCCATTAAATTTTTGAAGTTCTGTTTAAGGCCTTGATAAAGATTAAATAAAGATCATGCTGTACCTATCTAGGATTGGTGACAGCAAAGCGGGGCCTTTAAGCACTACAATCAGGTCAGCACCACTCGCCACCTGAGGGCCAACATTTTGGAGACAATAATTTGTAGGAAAGAATTGGGTTTATTCAAAGGCTAGCATCTTTTTTTTTCTTTTTTAAATTAGTTTTTATTGATGCTTTGTGCATTTCATACATTTTTTCCAATTCAGTTCAGGCTTATTTCCCTTTCCCTCCCCCCCACCCCCACCCCATCCCAGATCATGCATTCTGCCATAACTGTCCTGCATCTTTCTCTCAGTTTTTTTTTTTTCATTTTTAGCTATAAGTGATAATCCATGAGTACAAGCATCCTTCATGCAAAACCTATCTGCAGGCTGTTGTGCCCAAACACCTACAGCCCCACCATCCAGTGGGGGGTGACAGGTTGTTTGTTCAATCAAGTTGATCAAATGAGTGTCCAGACTACATTGCTGTAGTTTCACCATTCACCCCAATCGCAGCCCTTACATTCTACCACGCCCCCTCTTCCGCAGGTTGTTCCCTAGGCTTAGAAAAGGGGCACAGGTGGATGAGAGGTAAAACAGTCCACTCTCTCTGGAGCTGTTGACTTGGACTCTGGTCAATTCTGGCTGTTTCCTTTCATGGGCTGACAGTTTGTCCAGGAATAACCTTTCGATCCTACTAATGAAGAACAAGCAATTAGATATATAGGTATTTAAGCAGCACTAATAGTTATGGTAGGTTACTTTAGCATAGACACATGTTTGGATATGTTAATCCATGAATTACAATTTTCCCCCCTGTTAAATATGACAGGGTCTTACTGTGGCTTATAACATCTCCTAACCTGTAGAGGATATAAGCTTGTGGCATCAGCCATGGGTTATTCCTCCAAGGAGAGAGCCAATAGCCAATTAGATTTGGGATATACAGGCACATGGCTGCCTCTGCTGCACAGTATTTCCAGGCAGGTGAGGTGTAGCTGGTGCTGACAGTGGAGTCTTGCTTGACTCAGGGAGACCCATATTTGCTTTATTGGTTTAGTGGCCTTTGGTAACACTCTCCGGCATTCCAGAGGCCATCTGTACACTTGCATGTGTGGTCTCAATACATCCCTCCCATGTTAACGTCAGGTCTTCGGCAGCAGGGTCTTATTGCCTCTCCTCCTGTAGGTATCCCAACTTAGAGGCAAGGAGCCCTTACCTTTTGTGGGGCCTTGGATCCCCTGGCCAACATCCACCTGGTAGAACAATCCATTGCTGATGTCAGAGCTCCTGTATTAATATATTTTGCCTGAGTGCATAGTCCTTCAACATCTCTGATAATTAAGGAAATGCAAATTAAAACCACTCTGAGATATCACCTTACTCCAATAAGACTGGCTAGGATCAGGAACATGAATGATACCAAGTGCAGGAGAGGTTGTGGGGAAAGGGGAACACTCATCCATTGCTGGTGGGAATGTAAACTTGTACAGCCACTATGGAAAGCAGTGTGGAGAACCCTTAGAAGACTCAAAATGAGCCTTCTATTTGACCCAGTCATACCACTCCTGGGTATATACCCACAAGACACAACTTACTGCAAAGATGCATGCACAGCTATGTTTATTGCAGCTCTGTTCACAATAGCAAAAAGCTGGAACCAGCCCAGGTGCCCTTCAACTGACGAGTGGATAGAGAAAATGTGGTACATGTATACAATGGAATACTATGCAGCAGTAAAGAGGGACAACATCATGAAATTTGCAGGTAAATGGATGGAGCTGGAAGACATTATGTTAAGTGAAGTAACACAGTCCCAGAAAAACAAACGACAAATGGTGTCCCTCATATGTGGATGCTAGTACCAACAACCCAGATATAAATATTTCTCATGGAAAGGGAGGCATAGTAAAAGAACAACAGAAAGACTGCATCAGAAAATGGACTGAAATGGTGAATTGGAAAGGGGGGATGGGTGGGAGAGGGACACGGGTGTATATTCGATTAAGGCATATTTAATTGACGTGAGCTCAGCAAGTACCCAGTTTCGCCTAGACACTGTCTACAGGACACATGGTGTTTTAGGACTTAGTAAAAGTAAAAGTAAACATGTGTATATTAAACAACATTGGTTTACAGAATCTGATAAAAATGGTAATGCATCTGAATTAAATGGAGATATAATTCGCTGTTGCCCACATTTGCTTTACATAAAATCTGTAGAGCAAGAACTTTGGGATTGACACATACAAATGTTCTCTATAATTTCTCTGTTGTACAGTATCACCTTGTAGCATTCTCTTTAAGATGATTTAACGTAAAAATTAAGTTTGCTTCCCAAGTTAATCATATATAGTCACCCAAAACAACATGGGTGAATTTGATGAAATCTGTGCCTTGACTCCACCCTATAGTCATGTATAATACAACTGTCTTCTGGAGACTCATACGCTAAAAAAAAAGGGGGGGGATACAGAAAGACATGAAACCTTTTCATCAAACCCTTGCAATTCAAATCTTAAAACTAACTATGGGAAAAGATTTGTTTGTTCCAACAGGACAAAACGTCACCAACTTAACGGCTGAGAAAGAAAAGATACAGGTTTGCATTGAGTAGGATGTACCAAAAAGTGGCAACGGAAAGGCTGACCCGTCTGAACATTCAAAGGAAGAAAAGCCTCAGATTGCCATAAACATCGAACCCCTCTGTGGATCCTACATGTAACAACTAGTTATAATGAGTCCTAATGAAACTTACCTTCTAGGTGCCACAAAGGTTCTGATATGAGAGACTTCCTTGCCTTCCCACCCATAGAACAAGGAGAAATATGACAATGATGAGGTCGCTCCCCAACTGTAAATTGGAGACAACTATTGTAGAGGTAATCTCTTATAAAACCGGTAAAACTGCTTTCTTTAATTGACTACTAGACATGGGAACTGTGGAAGGGATTACTCTCTGTTCAGAACCAAATATAAAGGCTAGCATCTTAAGAGGACAGAGGCTGTCAACCTCAGCGCTCCATCTTGTCAGCCTTAGGGACACAAAGGGCCTTTGTAGAGAAGGAGAGGCACAGCTGGTGGGAGGACTGTGTGCCAAGAGGAACATTCATCAGTCACTGTGTGATTTTCCTTCTGTGGAACGTTTCAATGGACTCAATTTCCTGGAACTTGCACCATTAATTCCTTTTAGATAGACATGTTATTTTTCTACAAGTTAATCCTAACCTGAGTTTACATTTTGTTAGCTAATTTGAACTAAATTCCAAGGAGAGGAGTTGCAAAGGAGATCAGGTTCTAAATTTTGTTAATCCAAAAGAAAGATTATTTAGCTGACCTTAACACTTTAAACAATTTAGTTGAGAACTTTCCTTCAAACTTAAAATACTACGCAAAAGGCAGGGGATGCAAACTTTGCTAAAAACAACTAGGAAATTCAAGTGTGGTGACTTATATCCACAATCCCAGCCCTTGGGAGGCTAAGACTGGGTGACTGCTGAGTGTTTGATGCCTCCATGGGCTACATAGTGAGTTCCAGGCCAGCCCAGGCTCCACAGGGCTCTGTCTCAAAAAGCCTAACAACAACAAAAACATAGGAGCAACAGCCTCACAAAGGGGCAAAAAGAGTGGGAAACAAAACTAACCTGCCACATACAACTTCTCAGTGGAGCTACCATTTTACATTCTGAGGAAAAAGGCTCGAGTTCTCTTGAATCAGCTTTCAATGGAGGCTTTCTATTGAAGAGTTGATAGGTCTGTTGAGAAGTTGATATTATGAATCATAGTTATTTCCCTGGACAAGACATTCATGGAAGAGTAGAATAGTGCTAGTGAACATTGGAATAGGAAGCCAGGTTCATTAGGCATAATCTATAAGAGGTTGTTGGTTTTCTTGCTCAACAAAGTATTTTTTGCATTGTTATAATCATAGTAGAAATACACTCTTATTTTTGTTCACTGTTAATAGTATTTACTTTCAATTGTAACATTCTTCTAAAAGGCAAAGAATATATTCACCTTATTTAGCCATTTCCCCATTAATGGACATTATCTTGTTTCTAATTTTTTACTGCAGCAAGTACCAGAGTCTCTTTTTCTTTTGTCTTCTTGAGGTAAGATCTCCCTGTAGCCCCAGCTGGCCTGGAACTCACTATGTAGACTAGACTTGCCTCATCTCACAGAGATCTGTCCCCTGCAAGTGCTAAGAGTAAAGGTCTGAGACACCACCCCAGGCAAGACTCTTATTACACAGACTATTCCCCACGTTTCACATTATTACAGTGAATCTCAGACAAAAACAGACTTCTGACTGGAATGTCAAGGGCAAGGGAGTAATGGGTTTAGTATGTAGTTTCCTAGTATAAGAGAGGAAACAATCTTCCTGTGCTCTTCATGGTTCTTAGCAGAGGGACTGTTGTGCAACACTATTCCTGGAGAGATGTGAACAAATACCTACTCACTCCAGATAGGGAGCCAATGACAGACCAAAGTAAGGATCCCAACATCCAGCTTGGTCCACTAGTGACGTTTATTGGGTTACTTGCAGGAATATGGCTGAGGGGTTACTACTAAGTGCAGATATGACTCAAAAGTAGCTGCAGTACTCAAAGCCCGCCCCAGGATGGCTCACAACTCATGAAAGCTAGGACATACTCTGGTCTCCAACAGTTGTATTTTAGGGTGGCATATTATGGTCTTCTATACCTAGGGCAAATTATTTACCCCAAAGTATTGTGCCCATTGCAGTGCCTCTGCCAGCAGCAGTGGAAGACACAGCCAGTGCTACCATCAGTAGAGCCTGAGAAGTTCTCCCAGACATCTGCTCAGATACAATGACTTAAAAGAATTTCAGGACAAGTCAGTGGGAAGCAAAGTTGGAATTTGTTAAGGAAAAGACAGGCACCAAGGGGTGGGGCAGGCTTCTCAAGAGTTATATCATTGGGAGTTCAGATAGCTCTCCACAGGCAAACTTTAATAGACACCGGGGTTATTTATGAATTAAGGCTTAAAGTGTGGCGGGGGGGGGAGTAGGGGTGGAGGCAGGGAACTCTAAGAATGGTTGGAGATTTTTACTTCCATTTTCTATCCTTATATGGGGTTCACCAGATGGATTTGACATGGTGTTAGATACGTGATGGTCTTGTCCCTCTACTGTCTGAACAGTCACATGAGGTCCTGGTCTAATTCAACTCTTCAGTTACATTGATGACTATAGGAAAAAGAAACTGGTCAAGTGGGGCAGGGAACCCAAAGAAACAGTTCAGAAATGTCCTTGCTAGAGAACAGAAATTCCAGCATAGAGTTCTGCTTCCTGGTTCTCTATGATCACCTCTGCCCGAAGGCTATACCAGCCTAAACCAGAATGAAACAGAGGAGGCACCTGGACCCGGGGTGGGGCCAACTGGACTGATGAGTTAGTTCATCCTCCTCCCTGTAGCTCATTCCTGACTCTGCTGTAATTCCTTTCAAAAGGCCCCAGACTAGTGGCTTGATGTTGCCCTAGTCCTTGGAACCCTCCTGCTGTATGAGAGTCTCTCTCTCTTTCTCTCTCTCTCTCTCTCTCTCTCTCTCTCTCTCTCTCTCTCTCTCCATTCACATGTGCATGAGTGCATATGTACATGTGTGTCTAGTCCTCTTACACTCCCACTTATGAATCTATAATAAACTTCTCTCTAAAACTCACCCTTTTTAGTCTGTGAATTTCATTCTTCAAATTCTCAAGACAAGAACCTCGGAGCCACTGGTTTTCAGTGGCCTTCAGGGGCTCCGGAACCCTGGCTCCCCAGGAGGAAAAGCGTCCGTTGTTCTCAATGAGCCCGTGCTCTCATGTCATCAGCGGCCTCTAGCCACCAAACACTTCGCCTTTACCTTAGCATCAGCAAAATAATCTTGTACTTTTTTATTTAAAGATTATATATTGCTATAATGTTCTGGGGGGGGTTCTAATTTAGTATATGGGAAGAAATTATTGCTTGTAGTACCTCAATTTTGAGAAATGTTAGTAAATCAAGTCTGTCAAAGAAATTGATAGCCTGATAATGGAAGTAGAGGAGAAGATGATAGGTAATAGGCATTAAAAATGTGGATGACACCTTGAGAAAATATTTCATTCCAGAGAAGAGATTTCTAGGAAGACATTGAGATCCCTCTGTCCACATAGAATCTACTAGCTAGACCTCAGCATGGGCCACCTCACTACGAAGCAGGGCAGCTCTTTGGGAGCGTTGTCTTTGGCGGAATCACCCCCCTCTAATCCTTTCACAACACCTCTCTTTTGTCCAGCATTTTAATTGTAAAAAGAGGCCCCACTTTAATAGTCAAGATGCCTACTGCTAAATCTTTCTTTAGATTCAGAGATCCCAGAACATCTGCTGGCCTTTGTCCTTAGTCTGCAGTTAATGACAGGAACCTCGCCGTGCTTCAGACTCTAGAACTAGAGACAGACGCTGGCCCTGGATGGCCTGTCCTTTCTCTGTAGCTCTTTTCCCTTTGCCCCTAAGCCTACACTTCCTCCCCACCCCCAACCAAGGAGCTCTGTAATATGAACACCTTCTCATCTCCTCCCTTTCCATAGGATTCATCTCTCAGTTTTATCAGACTGTCCTAAGAGTAAGGAGACACACTGGCCCAGTAACGATTTGCCAAGAGTTTACTTCGTTATTCACAACCAGAGAGGGAGCCGTGTTCCTCTGCTTTTGCTGTGAAGCATTGACTCTTTACTTGGGCCCACCAGATAACTAAAAGCAGGATGAAAGCCTGACATCATTGCCTTCATTTGATGTTTGTCTCTCTGTATCCTTTGGTTTGGCTGAAGCCACAGAGAAAAGTCCTTGGCCTTAACCTTTCCTCCTGGGTCAATTTAGCTTCCAGGAAGAACAAAACCTAGCAGGATAGATAAGCCCCCAGAAGAGGGTAATTATCCAGGAAGGTAAGTCTGTACCCTGGAACTGGGATCAACTTGTCGGTACCAGACTGACCTCCACCCAAAAGGGACTGATCCCCACCCCGAAGGGACTTCACAGAACCAGACCAGCACTGAACAATGATCAACCCAACCACATCTGGCCAGGACTGTTTAGCTCTGCATACCTCTTGACTCCCTGCCCCATTTCCTCTCCGTTTAAACCTATAGCTCATGTCAGTACCTCAAAGGCAGATTTCCGGTCACTGAACCCTTTTATCTGCTCATCTTCCCCATATGGCCACAGTGAATAAGTGCTTCTCGTTTTTACCCATCTCTTTGTCATACCAGGGAAGGGTGACCAAGGATAGCTTTGGGGAACTACTGAGCTCCTCTGGCTTTTACCCTAAAAACCCTGGTTACAGACATGAGGTCAGTGATCTGAACAGCCACGATCATAGTGACTTGTTCACTGAGTGAACTGTCTCCACAGTGAAGTGATGAAGCAGCTGGTGTGTGTGAATTCACTGAAGAGACTTCTGGAAGGGAGTTGAGAGACGGATGAGACAGGAACCTTGAAAGTTATGCAAGTGAGGAAAATCATTAACTTCAGACACAATAAAAAATGGATATGATTCCAGCTTGAGATACGTAGTGAGTTCCAGGACAGCTTAGGCTAGCATGAGACCCTGTCTGTGAATGACTGATGCATTCATGAATATCTGAATGCAAAAAATGTATACAAATGAGCGACAAAAAAGTATGAGAAAGTAAATATATCTATACTACACTGTGTAAGAGGACTATGTATAATATTTGCATAGTTACATAGAAATCTCAGAAGTATAATAATGGCCATAATTGTCACATAATAAGCATAAATGGTTGAAGGACACAAAAAAGGAACATCCATGTTTGTACAATAAAATATGTACAATAAAGTGTGTACAATAAAATAATCTTCCATAAAGGGGAGTCAGTAGACACCCTATACAAACCTATATAATCAATAAGCTGTATTAGATATAACAGTGCCAGAGTACTTTTCTAGTATGTGTAAGACCTATGATTAAATCCCCAACCATCAGAAAAGAATGAAAATTCATTCTTTTCTGATGGTTGGGAAAGAGGAGAGAGAGAGGAGAGGAGAGGAGAGGAGAGGAGAGGAGAGGAGAGGAGAGGAGAGGAGAGGAGAGAAGAGAAGAGAAGAGAAGAGAAGAGAAGAGAAGAGAAGAGAAGAGAAGAGAAGAGAAGAGAAGAGAAGAGAAGAGAAGAGAAGAGAAAAGAGAAGAGAAGAGAAAATAGCTTGGTGGAAAACAATTGAGCCTGCAGAGATGATCCAGCACATACTGCATTTGCAGAGAACCAGAGTTAAGTTTCCAGCACCCATGTCAGACAGCTCACAACTGCCTGTAACTCTGGGTCCCAGGGATCTAATGCCTCTGGCTTCCATGGGCTCTTATATACTATATTTAAATTTTTTATTAGTTTTGTTTTATATATGTGAGTGTATTGCCTGCATGTATATAACTGCACCCATGTCATGCAATGCCCTCAGAGGTCAGAAGAGGTCATCAGTTCCCTGGAACTGAGGTTACAGATAGTTGTTAGTCACCACATGGGTGCTGAACCCAGTTCTTCTACAAGAACAGCCATACTCGTAACCACTGAGCCATGTCTCTAGCCCCTACACCCCATATTTAAAAAGAAAAGAAAATAATTGCCCCTGGAAAGTGAAAGTGCCTGGGGTGGGGATGTTAAGGGACTGTTTTTCTTATGGGCTTGTTTCTTATGGGCTGGGGTTACCACTCTACTTACTTTTTCCTCCTCTATAGAACAGCAAATCTGAATATTGAAATGGTAAAACTAGCTTTGTTTTGTTCTAGCTGACTTTTGCTTTATCTTTTGTTTTTGCCCAGCCATTCCCACTGCAGCCAGTAAGGCAGAACATCTCATGCAGGAAGTTTCAGGAAGGACATTATTTCTACAATCCTGGTAAACTTCCAGGTAGCCAGGTAGCACGTCCAGATAACATGTCCTCCCTTCCAGCTATTCCTACATTGCCATGGAGCCATTGTATCTACAATTCTGAGAAATTTGTTTTTTTCCTTATTGAAACTTTTTGTTTGTTAAGTGAAAACGTCTTTGTTAACTGACCTGCCCCTAATCTAGTGTAACTATGGTAATCTGATGTAGCTACAGCTATTGGCTTTGCACCTGGCATGCTGTCACTGTGGTTTTAAACTTTATAAACCCTGCCTCTCGTCTCCTCGGGGTGGACCACCACCTATTGATAAAGGACTACTAATTCAACCATCACTTTGTTTTGTTCCTCTGCATTTCGCTTGGTATTACAATATCAACTTCAAGAGGTACAGATGGAATTTACAATCACGTGTTCTGATGAGAAGAGGATGTGAAAGTGGAATTGTGGCTCCACTCATGTGAAACCTGTGAGCAAAAGTGACGGCTGGTTAAACCAGCCGATTTTAATGCCAGTAAGTGTTTTGTGATGGCCTAGCAGGCTGCTCTGTTCTTTAGGAGCAGCACTGAGCAGCCAATAGAAACCACTTTTAGGGATTTCTGAAAGACCTCTTTGGTATTATTAGTTTACAAGTTACTTTCAGGTCACCAACATGAACTTTCTCACTCTGATGAAAACACAGGCAAGCTTGGTGTGCTTTATTCAAAACACCTGCTAAGAGTACCAGGTCATCAGCTGAAGCACAGGAAGGCATCTGAAGGAGGTGAGCAAAGCAAGCCTTCAACACAGTGAAGAGGCATTTAGGACCTACATTGGAATACAGGCAAGGAGAAGCCCATATGCCAGGAACATGAACAAGAGACAACACAGGAAAGGGGCAGGATAATCCCGCACCAAGTTCTACCAACCCTGTGGAAGATTCCTACAGTGGGATCCCCCTGGGGATGGCCCAGGACACAGATATCAGAAACACAATTGTGAACATACTTAAAGAACTACAAGATTATAAAGAGCAAATCAAAGAATTAAGAAAAGAGAATGAAGAACTCAAGAAGGACCTAGAGAGAGAGAATGACAAACTCCAGAAGGAAGTAGAAACACTGAAAAAGATGTAACCCTAAATGCAACAGACAGAAGAAATAACAAAAATCAGAGCAGAAATCAATGAAAGAGAAACAAAGAAAACAATACAAAAAAAAAAATCAATGGATACACAAAGTTGGTTCTTTGAAAGAATAAAACAAAAGAAGAAAACCTCTAAGCCATAACCAAAAGAAAAGAAGGAACAACTCCAAATCAATACAATCCATGATGAAAAGAAATTACAACACAATGGACAAGGAAAGATCAGAAATCATAGGAATACTTCAAAAACCTATACTCTATCAAGTTTGAAAACCTAGAAGAAATGGATGAATATCTGAAATCCTGGGATCACCAAAGCTCAACCAAGAAGAGATCCAAGCTTAAAGAGACCCATAATACATGAAAAATATGAAGATGTAATAAAGAACCTCCCAAGTAATAACAAGGCCTGGCATGGTTTCATGGCAAAATTCTACAAAACTAAAATTAAAACCCTACAACCATCATTAACAAGAAATGTTATGAATAACTAAACAGAGGGAAGTCTCCCAATCCTTCTATGAAGCCAGCATCACTTATTACCAAAACCAGGCAAAGATACAACTAAAAGGAGAATTATAGACCCATCTCCCTAATGAACACAGATCCAAAATTCTAAACAGGATACTGGCAAATCACATACAGACCACATCAAGAAAGATCATCCATCATGACCAAGTTGGATTCATACCAGAGATGCAGGGATGGTTCAACATACAAAATCAATAAACATCATCAAACACGTAAATGGAATGGACAAAAACCACACCATCATCTCAATTGATGCTGAAAAGGCCTTTACAAAATCCAGCATCCCTTTTGCTTAAAGTCCTAGAGGGAATTGGATTAGAGGGATCATTCTTCAATGTAATCAAAGCCATATAAAGGAAACCCACAGCCAATATCATCCTAAATGGGGAAATGACAGAAACGTTCCCTTTAAAGGTAGGAACTCGGCAAGGCTCCCGTCACCACTCCTTTTCAATATAGTGCTTGAAACACTTGCTAGAGCAATAAGGCAAGAAAAGGAAATTAAAGGAGTACTAATTGGAAAAGAGGAAGTCAAGCTATCCCTATTTGCTGATGATATGGTTGTTTACTTAAGAGATGCTAAAAACTCCACCAGAAAACACCTAGAAACGATTAACAGCTTCAGCAAAGTGGAAGGTTAAAAAATTAACCTTAAAAAAATCAATGGCCTTTCTTTACACCAACAACAAGCAAACTGGAGAATGAATTCAAGAGACCTTCCCACTACACAATAGCCTCAAAAAACAATAAAATACCTAGGAACAACACCTAACCAAAGACACCAAAGATTCTACAACAAAAATTTTAAACCCTAAAGAAAGAAATTGAAGAAGACACACAGAAGATGGAAAAACCTCCCATGCTCAATTGATTGGGAAAATTAACATTGTAAAAGTGTCCATTTTACTGAAACTCTTGTATACATTTAACGCAATCCCAATCAAAATCCCCAAGAGTTTCTTCACAGGCTTGGGAAAAAAAGTCCTTAAATTCATTTGGAAGAAAAACAAAAGACCCCAAATAGCCAAAACAACCCTGACTGAAAAGAGCTACATAGGAGGGATCTCTATACCAGACTTCAAACTATACTACAGGCTATAGTCATAAAAACAGCCTGGTACTGGCACAAACACAGACTTGTTGACCAATGGAACAAAACCGAAGATCCAAACCTGATCACATACAATTTCAGCCATCCCATATTTGACAAGGGGGCCAAAAAGACACAATGGAGAAAAGACAGCATTTTCAGCAAGTTGTGTTGGCAAAACTGGATCACCACTTGTAGAAGAATGAAATTAAACCCCTACCTCTGGCCCTGTACAAAAGTCAACTCCAGATGGATCAAAGACCACAACGTGAACCCCAAACTCTGAAGGCAATAGAAGAAAAAGTTGCAGCAGACTAACAAGACATAGGTTAGGAAAAACTTCCTAAATCAGACAGCAGCTGCAGAAGAATATAAGGTCGACAATTGACAAATGGGACCTCATTAAACTCAAAAAGCTTCTGTACATCAAAAAAAACAATCAAGGAAGTGAGAGAAACCCATAGATGGGAAAACCTTCACCGCAGAAACATCTGACAAAGCATTGGTTTCCAGAATATATAAACTCAAAAAACAAAGAAGAAAGAAAACAAATGACCTACTCAATAGATGGAGCAAAGAGCTGAACAGAGACTTCACAAGTGAGGAATTAGAGATGGCTGAGAAACACCTTAAGAAGTGTTCGGGCTGGAGAGATGGCCTAGCAGTTAAGAGCGCCGACTGCTCTTACAGAGGACCCGGGTTCGATCCCCAGCACCCACATGGTGGCTGAGAACCATCTGAAACTCCAATTCCAGGAGAACTCCAGTTCCAGGGAATCCGAGACCTCTTCTGACCCCCACGGCATTGCATGACAGGTGCACAAACTTGCATGCAGGCAGTACATTCATACACATACAGAATAAATAAATGCCGGGCGTGGTGCGCACGCCTTTAATCCTAGCACTTGGGAGGCGAGGACGAGGATCTCGTTAGTTTGAGGCCAGCCTGGTCTACAGAGTGAGTTCCAGGACAGCCAGAGCTACAGAGAGATCCTGTCTCAAAAAAAGACCAAAAAAAAAATTTTTTTTTAATAAAATAAAATAAAAAAATAATTAAAAAAAGAAGTGTTCAACATCACTAATCATTAAGGAAATGCAAATCAAAACCACTTTAAGATATCATCTTACTCCAATAAGACTGGCTAGGATCAAGAAAACAAATGATACCAAGTGCCGGAGAGGTTGTGGGGAAAGGGACACTCATCCACTGCTGGTGGAATGTAAGACANCATTCCCATGCTGGAAAAGATAAGGAAACCAACCAGCAAAGCAAAGAGCTACAGGAAGAGATCGAGAAGCTCCAAAAGGAAATGAAATACTAAAGAAATCACAGAGGAAATGAAAAAAGAAATCAACATCATCCAATCAAGAGGAAAGAATGGAAAAGCCTCAGAAGAAGAATGGAGAAGCAGAACAAAGAAATCAGACCTGGAAGATAACACAGAACAAATAAAAACCTCAAGTAAGATTATGAAAAAATTTTTAAAATACACAAAGTGGAACAACCAGAACTGTGGACACTATGAAAGATCATACCTACATCTAGAATAGAGGAAGGAGAGAATCCCAAGAGAATGTATTGATCAGATCTTCAACAGAAATAAATAGATGAAAACTTTCAAAACTAAAAAAAGACAAAACCAATCACAAATACAAGAAGCACATAGAACTCAACACAGACAGATCAGAAAAGAAATCTCCCACCACATCATAGTAAAAGCTAGAACCCAAAAAAGACAAAAATCCTTGAAAGCCACAAGAGAAAAACACAAAGTACCTATAAGGGGAAACCACTGAAATTACAACTGACTTCTCAATGCAAACTATGAAACAAGAAGAAACCTGAGGCAAAGCATTCCCGAGTGTTAAAGGACAATAGATGCCAATCCAGGTTATATACCCAGCAAAATGTCAATTATAGTTGAAGGAGAGAAAAAAAACTTCCATGACATAAACAAGATGAAAGAATACATGTCCGGAAAACCAAGCCCGTTCAGAGAATACATGAACAATTCAAAGGACGAAAAAAGGAGCAACCATCCCCAGGCACCTAGAAAGAGAAATAATAAAAGATAATGCAGAATTAAAAAACCTAGAACCAAAACAAAATGGATAATAAGGAAAAGGAAGCACACAAACCTAATCAGTATAACCTTAAATATTAATGGACTAAACTCCCCAATCAAAAAACATAGACTGAGGATTGGATTAGAAACAGCCATAATATGTCTACAAGAAACAATCTTACACTTCAAGGAAGGCACCACCTTAAAGTAAGGGAGGTGGAAAAAATATTCCAAGAAATGGTACCAAAAAGAAAGCAGTGTTGCTATTTTAATATCAGACAAAATAGACTTCAAAGTAAAAGAAATCAGAAAGAGACAAAGAGGCCATATACATCTTACTAAAGGAACAATTGCACCAAGAAGTATTTCACAATTATGCAATCGCTATAACACTCGACACCGGACGCAACGCTCGGACGTACACATCGACGACACATTTCGCCACAACTCTTGGTGGCACCAACACTCTATAAGAGACAATTCCTTTCCAGACAGACAAGCCACACTTTTTTTTTTTTTTTCTAAGTCTCCTTATGGCAAGTCTCACTTTATTGCCTTTGTTACAAGCTTATATAGGGAGAAACACAGGGCCCATAGGAAGTGCACAAAAAGGCCTAGGATTCTAAGGAATGTGCTTTACACAAAGGAGATGTAGAAAGAGAACTCCAAGAGATAAGACTTATGGGAATTAACAACCTGGGGGAAGACAGTTAACCATTAAGAGCATACATATATCCTAGTAAAAGCAAGAAAGGCCATTTAGCAATAACATGATGTACTCAAGTTCTATTTAAAGTATGCACTAACTAGGAGGAGAAATGGATATTAAATCAAATGGAGACTGGGGCTGGAGAGATGGCTCAGCAGTTAACAGCACTGACTGCTCTTGCAGAGGGCCTGGGTTTGAATCCCAGCACCCACATGGTGGCTAAGAGCTGTCTTAGGCTGGTCATGGTGGCACACGCCTTTAATCCTAGCACTTGGCAGGCAGAGGCATGGGGATTTCTGTGAGGTCAAGGGCAGCTTGGTCTACATAGTGAGCTCCATGCCAGCTGGGACTAGAGGGAGACCCTGTCTCAAAGAGACCAAAAAATAAAATAAAATAAAATAAAATAAATCAAATGGAGACTATCCCAGGATAGTTTTCCCATAGAACAAAGGAATGTAGGGCTTGGCAGTTGCATCCCATCTGCTTTTCCATTGACAGGGCTATAAATGAGCTCTGACTTAGTAGCCCATCTCCCTGCCTGGGCTGAGTTGCTAGCTTTTCAGAAACTCCCGAATACCATTTTATTCTAAATTAACTCATTCCAGGCTACAGCATTACATGGATGGGTGCTTTTATATATATGCAGGCAAAAGACTCAGACACATTTTCTAAACTTTTTAACATTTAAAACATTTAACAGAGTATCTGATGCACACGCAAAAAAATGATTACTATTTACTAGTTATTAGTACAAATGAGCATCCACTCTACCTTTAGGTATAATTAAAAGGTTATATATCTATATAGGCTTATATTGGTTTCTATAATCATAATTTATCCTCAAAAGAAAAAAAAAAGAGACAACATCAAGCAAGTTACATTTGAAAGCCCCAAAAGTAAGCGTAAGAGCCAGCCCAGCACAGACTCCTGCTCCAGTGTAGACATCTGTTCTGGTGGCTTCTCATTTCATCAGCCGGTGTGGAGATTTCCTTAGTGACCTTGACTTCTTTCTCATGTGAATTATACTAGTGTGATTATTCGAAGGCTCTTCTGAAGATTGTGTCACGGTCCCATTCCAAGCCACTGCTTTGGGGGTCTGGGTGTGTACGGGTATTTCAGAAGGAGAGGTGGAGACACTTGTTGACACTGGAGCTTGTGTGGGTCTTGTTGAAGTAGTCGTGGATTCCCTGATAGCTGTGAGTCTTGTTGTAGCTGTGGGTTCTGTGGTGGTTATGGGTATTGTTGGAGGACTTGTTGGAGTTTCAGATCCAACTTTCAGGAGGAAGGTCAGTACCTGTAGACCCAGCCATCCTGTGGTCTGCACTCAACAGCAGTACAGACCAATGTCACTCTCAAGAGCATGCTCTATGGTCAGAGACACATTTCCTTGTGAAATCTGCCCCTTGAGCTGGTAATGACTGCTTTTCCGGTAGTAAAGACCATATCCATCTGTCCAGATAAGTGTGTCTGAACATGAGGAACTACACTGCCCTTGGCCCCAGCATGTGATTAACTGTTCCTTTGATGCTGTGTAATTACATGGCAGTGTGACGGGATGACCCACCACTCCAAGCACTTCTGTGTAAGAATCCACAGTAGCTGCCAGAAGCAGCACGAGGCCTGAAATGGCTACTCCAGGATGCATGATGCCTCCGACCAGTTAGTCCAGAACTACAGCTTCTTGTTCACAGTCTCTCCAGGTCTTTTTTAGGGAATGTAAACTCTTACAGCCACTATGGAAAGCAGTGTGGAGATCCCTCGGAAGACTTGGAATGAACTTGCCACCCAACCCATCCATACCACTCCTGGGCATGTACCCTCAAGACTCACCCCACCGCAGAGATACATGCACAGCTCTCTTCACAATAGCAAGGAGCTGGAACCAACCCAAATGCCCCTCAACTGATGAGTGGATAGAGAAAATGTGGTACATCTACACAATGGAGTTCTATGCAGCAGTAAAGAAAGATGACATCATGAGCTTTGCAGGAAAATGGCTGGAGCTAGAGGACATCATGCTGAGTGAAGTAACACAGTCCCAGAAAAACAAACGACGAATGGTATCCCTCATCTGTGGATTGCTAGCGCCAATTTACCTAGTTGTAAGTATTTCTTGTGCACGGCCCTGAGCTTTTGTCCAAGCCAGTTGGGAGTGATGCATATTGGAAACAACAACAACCACAACAAACAACGGGACTGCATCAAAGAAATGAATAAACCGTGAACTTCTGCTCAAAACAGTCAACTTCCCCATGGACAATATTGAGAAAAGACTGAGAAAAAAGAGTGAAAAGCATGTTTGGCAGAATGCATGAGCTCTGGTGGGGTTGGGGGGATAGGGTGGGGGAACACGGTCTAGATTTGATAAAAATTATATATATATATTATAATATATTAATACTATAATATTATATATATATAAATGTCAAAAAAAAGAGTACCAGGTCATTTTCCTCTAAGAGAGGAAAACATTAATAAATACATTAACCATTAACAGGGTGTAGGCCTGTGATAAAGAAACTTGGAGGGGCCTGGAGAGATGGCTCGGAAGTTAAGAGCACTTACTATTTTATCAGAGTTTTACACTGAAATCCAATCCCAGAGTGGGCACTCATAAACACCTGTAACTCTAGCTCCAAAGGATCCAACACCTCCTTTGGCTTTAAGGGGTACCTGCACACATACATCCACATACAGACACACACATACACAAAGAAAAAGCAAGTCTTTTTAAAAGGGAGGGTTTCCCTTTCTCCTTATTTAAATAAATAAATAAATAAATAAATAAATAAATAAACTTTGAATTTAGGCATGGAAGCAGAAGCACAAGCCTTTAAATTCCAGAACTCAGGAGGCAAGAAGATTTCTATGAGTTCAAGGCCAGCCTACTCTACATATCAAGTTATAGACCAGCCAAGCCTACATAGTGAGACCCTGTGTTAAAATAAAATAAGAAAGAAAGAAAGAAAGAAAGAAAGAAAGAAAGAAAGAAAGAAAGAAAGAAAGATTGATTCAGAGGGGTGGGGTTATTCCCCGCCAACAGGCTTGAGGCCCTTGTACTCTGTCACTCACAGCAGCTGAGGAGTTTCCCTAATCTTTTAGGGAACCTCAACTCAGGCCAAACCAGGAATGGTAGCTGTTCACTCCATGAGGCCAGATGCCTCAGCAGTCCCAATGTGCTGCTGACCTAGAGGATTCCTGGTGAGCCAATGGTCTTCAGTCTACCTTGGAAGACTAAGACTAGGGTTCCAGCATCAAGATGCCAGCAGAGTGGAGGAATTCACCATATAGCACGAAGGCAAGCAGGCGGGAGAAAAAGCTTTGCTTTCTTAAAAAAAAAAAAAAAAAAAGCTTTGCTTTCTTGGACTTCTCATCTGTGATGCCATAGAAGCCCCCCACACCCCTCCACATTTAGGATAGGTCTTCCCACTTCAATTAAGGTGATTAAGAAAACCCCCTCACAGGTGTATCCTACTAATTATCTAGTCAATTCCAGATCTAATCAAGATGGCAACCAAGATGAATTATTACACATTTGTTTATGGCCGTAGCTAAATGTGTAAAATGATAGCACGCAATTGTACAATGAATATGGTGAGAGCTATAGTTTTTTATATAGCTCCTGGCATTAAAATAGTCATTTTGAAACAGTTTGCCAATATGGATCAAGAGTCTGAAACATTGTTATGTTATTTAAAAGTCTAATCCCATAGTGACCTTCCTTTTGGTATGTTTATTTTTTTAAGCCAATGTTTTATTGAAGCCCTGTGCATTTCATACAAATCAAATTACATTACAAATCAAATCTAGACCCGTGCCCCCCTACCTACCCCCCCACCCCACCAGAGCTCATGCATTCTGCCAAATGTTTTTCATCTTTTTCTCAGTCTCTCTAAAAATTCTTGATGCAGAAGTTTACTGTTTCAAGCAGAAGTTCACCATTTCAGTCAGTTCTTTGACACAGACTTTTCTGTTGTTGTTATTGTTGTTGTTATTATTCCTTCCAATATGTATCACTTGAAAATATACACATGCATGCCACATATATCATAGATTTTAGCATCATCAGCTTATGATTTTTTTTATTAGGCTGAAAGATGTCATGTTTGAAGTCTCCTCCTAGGCAAGCCCAAACTATCATCAGTTCTGCCCTTGTGTTCCACACTGGAATTTTCCCTTCCCATGGTCAACAAATGAGGTCCAGTAAGCACAGTGTCCTGTCTTGATCTTCCTGTACTGGTCTCCATGATACATCCTGGGTAGTCCAACAATGGCAGTCTATACTCTAAATAAGTAGAAACCCCAGTAGTAGCTTATTCCCATGTGGCACTGAAGGTTTGGAGGATTCCTAGAGAGACATGAGTCTTCAGTCCATATTGGAAGGTTGAAAAGCTATGTCTTCTCACGTCTTAGAAGGATGGCAAAAGCAGTGGCAGCCACAGGGTAGCTGCACTTGCCAGTAAGACAGGCAAAACAATGATGCTCTTTTGTCTTTTTACTAAGATCTCAAGTTTTATACTTGAAGTACAATTTATCAGGACTTACTATTTATTTTTTTCTGGTTATTCTTTCCTTTTGGATGTTTAAGTCCACACAGTTAGCCCAGATTAACCAAGGTTTTTGTTTTCTCAAGGTCAGTTGAGGATCTGGTCCTCAAGGGTCACTTGGGCTTTTTTGGGGGGGGAGGGAGCCCCTGGCTCCTTTTGGCTTTTCAATCACCAGTTCCATCCACTCGAGGACAAAGTCAGGTCTTGCTAGACCAGGCTTCCCTTTTTGAAGCATGAGCAGACTTTCCTCTTTATTGACTGGACACTGGCTAAAGTCCCATTAGTGGATCTCCAAGACCTCCCTGTACAGGAAGGCTGGTGACTCACATTTACAGGACATTTCAAGAGATGCCCCCATGCATAGTCCCCTGGACTTAGTTGACCTCTGAGGGAAAGGAACAAAGTTATCCCTTAAGACCCTCGGCCAAATTGGTATGTGTTCTAGTTTGTCTTCCATTGCCGTGACAAAACACTCTGACACCAACTTGGGGAGGAAAGGGTTTATTCAGCTTACATCTCCTGGGTCACAGTTCATCACTTAGGGAGCCCAGGGCAGGAACCTGGAGGCAGGAGCTGAAGCACAAGCCATGGAGGAATGCTGTTCACTGGCTTGCTCCCCTGACTCATGCCCAGCCTGCCTTCTTATACGGTACACAACAACCTGCCTAGGGTGGCACTACTCATTGTGGGCTGGGCCCTCCCACATTGCCTGACAATCAAGACAATACTCCACACACGTGGCCACAGTCCAATCCAATGGAGCCAATTCCCCAATTGAGGATCCCTCAACCCAGGTGTGTCAAGTTGACACTAAAGCTATCCAGCACAGTATGGGCATTAAGTATGGTCGTTAAGCATCCAGAAAGGATAAGTTATATCAGCCTGATACTTTTAACTACTTTATAATATTTTAGAAAATGCTTGAACAAAAGCTCAAACAGTCTTGTATAAGAAATACTGAAAAGCACTCCCATAAAATAAGTAGTGTGGTTAGACATAATGTCATGACAAACTAGTCTTTTTCTGCATTCCTTTGATCTTATATTACTCTAAAGTATACATACATATCCTTCATCCATATACCAAAACTTCCTAACTCTGAAAATAAATGGTAGTTTAGTTCTTGAACATGTTAAGGGATTCACAATATAAGAGCACAGTTGTTTTCAGATCACATTAATATTGCTCAGTTTGTCTTACAACTAGGTAATTGGCACTAGCATCCACAGATGAGGAATACCATTCATCATTTGTTTTTCTGGGACTGTGTTACTTCACTTGGCATGATATCTTCTAGCTCCATCCATTTACCTGCAAAGTTCATGATGTCATCTTTCTTTACCTAGGCACAGAAATCCATTGTGTAGCTTTACCACATTTTCTCTATCCACTCATCAGCTGAGGGGCACCTGGGTTGGTTCCAGCTCTTCGCTATTGTGAAGAGAGCTGCAATAAACATAACTGTGTGTGTATCTCTGCAGTAAGATGAGTCTTGTGGGTATATACCCAGGAGTGGTTATGACTGGGTCACGTGGCAAGCTCATTTTGAGTCTTCCGAGGGTTCTCCACTCTGCTTTCCATAGTGGCTGTACCAGTTTACATTCCCACCAGCAGTAGATGAGTGTTCCCCTTTCCATACAACCTTCCAGCACTTGGTAGCATTTGTTTTCTTGATCCTAGCCAGTCTTATCAGAGTGAGATGATATCTTAAAGTGATTTTAATTGGCATTTCCTTAATTATTAGCGATGTTGAATACTTTTTAAGATGTTTCTCAGCCATCTCTAATTCCTCACTTGTGAAGTCTCTGTTCAGCTCTTTGCTCCATCTTTTGAGTGAGTCATTTGTTTTCTTTCTTCTTTGTTTTTTGAGTAGTTTATATATTCTGGAAATCAACGCTCTGTCAGATGTATCTGCGGTGAAGGTTTCCTCCCACTCCGTGGGTTTTCTCTTTACTTCCTTGATTGTTCCTTTTGATGTACAGAAGCTTTTGAGTTTAATGAGGTTCCGTTTGTCAATTGTCCATCTTATTTCTTGCACAGCTGCTGTCTGATTTAGGAGGTCTTTCCCTACGTCTATGTCTTGTAGGCTGCTGCCAACTTTGTCGTCTATCACGTCCAGAGTTTTGGGTTTCATGTTAAGGTATTTGATCCATCTGGAGTTGACTTTTGTACAGGGCCAGAGGTAGGGGTTTAACTTCATTCTTCTACAAGTGGTGATCCAGTTTTGCCAACACCACTTGCTGAAGATGCTGTCTTTCCTCCATTGTGTCTTCTTGACCTCCTTGTCAAATATGAGGTGGCTGAAATTGTATGTGCTCACGTTTGGATCTTCAGTTTTGTTCCACTGGTCAACAGGTCTGTTTTTATGCCAGTACCAAGCTGTCTTTTATGACTATAGCCCTGTAGTATAGTTTGAAGTCTGGTATAGAGATCCCCACTGTATTGCTCTTTTTGCTCAGTGTTGCTTTGGCTATTCAGGGTCTTTTGTTTTTCCAAATGAAATTGAGGGTTTTTTTTCCCAAGCCTGTGAAGAAACTCTTGGGGATTTTAATTGGGATTGCATTGAATCTGTATATTAATTTGAGTAGAATGGAAATTTTTTACTATATTAATTTTTCTGATCCATGAGCATGGGAGGTCTTCCCATCTTCTTATTTCTTCTTCAATTTCCTTCTACAGGGGTTTAAAATTTTTTCTGTAGTGATCTTTGGTGTTTTGGGTTAGGTTTGGGCCTAGGTATTTTATTGTTTTTGAGGCTATTGTGAGTGGGAAGGTCTCCTTGTATTTCTTCTTCAGTTGCTTGTTGTTAGTATAAAGAAAGGCTACTGATTTTTCTAGGTTAATTTTGTATCCTGCCACTTTACTGAAACTCTTAATCGTTTCTAGGAGTTTTCTGGTAGAGTTTTTAGCATCCCATAGGTAAACAATCATATCATCAAACAGGGATAGCTTGACTTCCTCTTTTCCAATTAGTACTCCTTTAATTTCCTCTTCTTGCCTTATTGCCCTAGCAAGTGTTTCAAGCACTATATTGAAGAGAAGTGATGAAAGGGGGCAGCCTTACCAAGTTCCTACCTTTGAAGGGAATGCTTCTGTCTTTTCTCCATTTAGGATGATATTGGCTGTGGGTTTCCTGTATATGGCTTTGAGTACATTCAGGAATGATCCCTCCAATCCAATTCCCTCTAGGACTTTAAGCATGAAGGGATGCTGGATTTTGTCAAAGCCTTTTTCTGCATCAATTGAGATGATCATGTGGTTTTTGTCTTTCAGTCCATTTATGTGTTTTATGATATTTATTTATTTTCACATGTTGAACCATCACTGCATTTCTGGTATGAATCCAACTTGGTCATGATGGATGATCTTTTTGATGTGGGTCTATATGTGGTTTGCAAGGATTTTGTTGAGAATTTTTCCATCTGGGTCTATTTGTGAGATGGGTCTATAGTTCTCTTTTTTGGTTGTATCTTTGCCTGGTTTTGGTATTAGAATGATGCTGGCTTCATAAGGAATTTGGGAGATTTCCCTCTGCTTTTATCCTTCTGAACAATTTGAGTAATAATAGTTGTAAGTCTTTTTGAAATGTTTTATAGAATTCTGCCTTGAAACCATCTGGGCCTGGGCTTTTTTTAGTTGAGAGGTTTCTTATTACATCTTCAATTTCTTCATATATTATGAGTCTGTTTAAGCTGTCAATCTCTTTTTGGTTGAACTTTGATGATTCCCAGGATTTCAGATATTCATCCATTTCTCCTGGGTTTTCAAACTTAGTAGAGTATAGGTTTTTAAAGTATTCCCTTATGATTGTCTGGATCTTTTCATTGTCTGTTGTGATATTTCCCCTTTCATCACAGATTCTACTGATTTGGAGTCTTTCTTTCTTTCTTTCGGTTAACTGGGCCAGAGGTCTGTCTATCTTGTTTATTCTCTCAAAGAACCAACTTTTGGATTCATTGATTTTTTTGTATTTTTTTGTTTCTATTTCATTGATTTTTGCTCACATTTTTGTTATTTCTTCCTGTCTGTTGCATTAAGGGTTCATTTGTTGTTGTCTCTCAAGTGTTTTTAGCTGCAGTGTTAGTTCGTTCCCTTGTGCTCTTTCTATTTTCCTAATGCAGGCACCCAGGACTATAAACATCCCTCTTTAGGACTGCTTTTAAAGTATCCCATAGGTTTTGTTGTGTTGTATTATCATTGTCATTCAATTCCAGGAATGCTTTTATTTCTTTCTTTATCTCTTCCTTGACCCATTAATTATTCAGGAGTGTGTTGTTTAGTCTCCATGTGTTCTTATAGATGGTAGAGCTTATCCTGGTGTTGATATTGAGCTTTATTACACTATGGTGTGATAGAATGCATGAAATTATTTCAATCTTTTTGTATTTGTTGATGTTTCTTCTGTGCCCCAGTATGTGGTCGATTTTTGAGAAAGTTCCATGGGGTGCTGAGTAGAAAGTGTATTCTCTGGTATTTGGGTAGAATAGTCAGTAGACGTCTGTGAGGTCTGTTTGGTGTATTGTATCATTTAGTTCAGCTATCTGTCTATTTATTTATTCTTTGTCCTGTTGACCTGTCCAAAGGGTTCAGTGGAGTTATTAAAGTCCCCTACTATGAGTGTGCTGGGGTTAATCTGTGCCTTGAGGTCCTGGAGAATTGTCTTATGGTCAATTCTTCCTTTGATAAAGATGTAATGGCCCTCTTTGTCTCTTCTGATTTCTTTTACTTTGAAGTCTATTTTGTCTGATATTAAAATAGCAACACCTGCTTTCTTTTTGGTACCATTTACTTGGAATATTTTTTCCATCCCTTCACCTTAAGTTGGTGCCTATCCTTGAGAGTGATATCATATAGATGGGTTCTGTTTCCTAATCCAATCTCCCAGTCTATGTTTTTTGAATGGGGAGTTTAGTCCATTAATATTTATGGTTATAACTGAAAGATGTGTGTTGCTTCCTTTCACCTTATTATCCATTTGCATTTTTGGTCTAGGTTTCAACTTCTGCAGTTATCCTTTTATTAATTTCTCTTTCTAGGTGCCTGGGGATAGTTGCTCCTTTCTTCTGTCCTTTGAATTGTTTCAAGTATTCTCTGAAGGGTTGGTTTTCTGGACATGTATTCTTTCATCTTGTTTATGTCATGAAAGGTTTTTCTCTCTCCATCAACTATAATTGACATTTTTGCTGGGTATAATAATCTGGGTTGGCATCTATAGTCCTTTAACACTGGGAATGCTTTGCTCCATGTTCTTCTTGCTTTCATAGTTTGCACTGAGAAGTCAGTTGCAATTCTGATGGGTTTCCCCTTATATGTAACTTGTCGTTTTTCTCTTGTGGCTTTCAGAATTTTGTCTTTGTTTTGGGCATCTAGCATTTTAACTATGATATGGCATGGGGAGTTTCTTTTCTGATCTTGTCTGTTTGGAGTTCTATGTGCTTCTTGTATTTGTATTGGTTTTGTCTTTTTTTAGTTTGGGGAAATTTTCATCTATTATTCTGTTGAAGATCTGATCAATACCATTCTCTTGGGATTCTTCTCCTTCCTCTATCCCTATGATGTAAAGGTTTGATCTTTTCATAGTGTGTCACATTTCCTGGTTGTTCTTCCTCTATCCCTATGATGTAAAGGTTTGATCTTTTCATAGTGTGTCACATTTCCTGGTTGTTCCACTTTTGTGTATTTTTAATTTTTTCATAATCCTTACTTGAGGTTTTTCATTGTTCTGTGTTATCTTCCAGGTCTGATAGTCTTTGTTCTACTTCCTCCATTCCACTTCTGAGGCTTTTTCCATTCCTTTCCTTTTGACTGGATGAGTGTTTGACTTACTTTTTCATTTTATCTTGTGATTTATTTAGTATTTCCACTTCCTTTTGGAGCTTCTCGAGCCCTTCCTGTAGCTCCTTGCTTTGCTGGTTGGTTTCCTTTTTCAGTGCTTCCACTTCTTTCCAGTGTTTTTCAGTCTCTCTCTCTAGGTTCTTCTTGAGTTTTTCATTCTCTCTCCTTAGTTCTCTCACTTGATCTTTATATTCTTTGATTTCTTTGAATATGTCTGTAATTCTTCCTCTAAGATCTGTGTCCTGGGCCATCCCACTTTAGGAATCTCCCACTGGACTGGTAGAGCTTGGTGTGGAATTATCCTGCACCTTTCCCGTGTTGTCTCCTCTTCGTGTCCCTGCATGTGGGTTTCCCTTTGCCTGTATTCTGATGTGAATCCCAAATGCCTCTGCACTGTTTTGATTGCTTGCCTCCTTCAGATGTCTTTGTTTTATTTGTTTGTTTGTTTTGTTTTTCTCCTTTTTTATGGAGTATTGACTTGTCTAGGTTTTAAGCATTCAATTTTGTTTATATATTGGAAGTTTAACTCACTCTTCCCTTTCTGTTCTGAAGGTTCTCCAAAGAATCCACTTGAACACTTCCTCAGCAATTCCAGTTGGCCGGGGGCTAAGGGGGGTATGCCTCCCTTAGTACTCTGTGTTTCATGTGATCCTGCAAAATCCCCAATCTAAGCTCTGTGCACTGAAGTCTCACAGTGGTAACAGGCCCACCTTTTATGCCAACTAGGAGGCAGAGGCAGGCGGATCTCTGTGAGTTCAAGGCCAGCCTGGTCTACAGAGTGAATTCCAGATCAGCTGGGGCTACAGGGAGACCCTGTCTCGAAAATACCAAAAAAAAAAAAAAACAAAAAACAAAAAAAACAACCAACTAGCAGGGTGACTCAGCCACGCAAGACAATGATTTAATTATCCAACAAACCAATGAAACAATTATCTAACAACCCAATGATAGAATTATCCAACAATCTGCCTGGATGAAGTGCCTGGCTCTGACCTGTACTTCAGGTGGTCCTGGGAAATCCCTGATCTAAGCTCTGTGCACTCAGTATATTTTCTTAATGTCATAACTGACATGCAAAGACAAGAAGGCCAAGGAACAGTCAAATCAAAGCATTTTCTTTTTTTCATTTTTAATTTCTTTTATTTTTGAGAATTTCCTACATGAGTACCATATTTGCATTGGTCCCCTCCTTCCCAGGACCCTAGAAGCTCCTCCGATGCCCCCATACTCCCTCTTAATTTCTTGTTCTCTTGTTTGATTATTGGTGTATATACATATGTATATAATAACATTGAGTCCATTTAGTGATGCTCATGTGTGCCTGTGTTCACTACTACCCATTTTACTGATTAGCTATCTTCTCAGGAAGGTAATTGCTTGATTTTTCTTCCTTCAGCATCCATTGATTGCCTGTAGTTCTTCATCTTGGGTGGAACATTCTCCCCGTCCACGTTGGCATGTAAACTGGTTTTGTCATTATACAGATCTTGTTAGACTATCATGCTGTGGAGATTTCATGGGCGCAGCTTCCCTATCATGTATAGAATGGATTAAATAGCGAGGTGTGGTGGCACATACTTTTAATCCCAACACTCGGGAAGCAGAGGCAGGCAGATCTCTGTAAGTTCAAGGCCAGCCTGATCTACATAGCGAGTTCCATGTCAGCTGGGGCTGCAGGGAGACTCTAACTCAAAAAAAAAAAAAAAAATGGATTAACTAGCAGCAGGTGTGTTGTTCCTCTGGCCCTTACATCCTTTCCTCCTCCTCTTCTGCACTGTTTCCTAAGTTTGGGGTGTAGAGGTTGCATTGGACATGGGTCACTTAGATCTGGGCACACTTGTTCTACATATTCGACCAGTCGTGGAACTTTGCAATAGTCTCCATCTATTGCAAAAAGAAACTTCTTTGATGAATGGTGAAAGGCACATTTGTCTGTAGCTTTCTGTGATCATTACTGCTGAACCCACAGTACAGCCACAAGTTCAATGTCTGCGTCCACCTTGGGTCTTACTGTGATGAAGAACACAGCTGAGAGCACATTAAAAAAAAAAAAGTTTGCGCGTGTATGCGTGTGTGGTTCATGGGCCAAGGCACCATTGTGGAGGACAGACAACAACTTGCAGGAGTCAGTTCTCTCCTAACAATAGGTGGGTGCTGGGAATCTGGCGTGGCAGTAAACACCTTTACAGGACGGCCTGAAGACACAGTATAGTAGGGTGACTCAGTCCGTGTCCACCATTGCTCTTAAACCCGGGAAGGAAAATATACCACTTTTGGTTACAACTACGGGGAAGGGGCGGTCTAAGAAAAGAAGACTGTAAAACTTGACCTAAGCTACGTGTCTCCCAGGGCGGGAGCGTGGATGGCCAGAGCACCTAGGCTGAGCACCAGCAGGCAGGGTAGGCTGAGGGCGAGCCTCTCAGAGGGGCGTGGCCGGTGGGCGTGGCCGCGGTGAGGGCGGGCGGTGCGTGCGGTTGGAAGTGGGTGGAGCTGCCCTTGGAGGCAGCTCCGCGCTGCCCGGAGGCCCGCCGCGCCCTATCGGGCCCGAGCCCAATCAAAGCATTTTCTAAAAGCTAGAAATCCCTCCTGAGGGAAGCAGGCCCAGCCTCAGAAATGGGTTAAGTGAACCCCGGCAGCAGTCAGTGGTGTGACAATTTGACAACCACCCAGGGTATTTGTAGAAGTGATGAGGTGGGTTGCTCTTGCCCCTGCTCTCCTTCTCACTATGGTGCCCAGAGCCCCAGTAATCAGTACATCTGGACTGTAGTTTGAAAGAGTGTGGAGCAGAGGTAAGTGGTAAGAAAAAGACCTGTAGGCAATGATTCTCCCTGGGGTCCAGTGAAAAGGACAGCAGGAGAAACATAGGCTGAGGGTGGGCAGGAGACTAAGCCCTTCCGGAGGGGAGCAGGAGATGCTTGTCTTAGGAGAGAAGACTGGAAACAATGTTTCCTGCTTGGCTGGGGAGGTGGAACATGTGCTGTCCCCCTCCTCGTGAATTCCCCATGGGAGCACATTCTTCCTGAAACAAGAAAAATCTCAATGTAATTTATATGCTGTCTTCAATTCCCAATGGTCATGAACTGAGAAGGGCACCTCTCTGTCTCCTGTCTCCCCTTCCTAGCATGCTTTCATGCCCTATGCTTTTCAACTCTCAATGAGCTACAAGAGTGTTCTCCAACCAACAGCTTTACTGGCACAATTGAAATGTTTTTCCATGAAAGTCTTCATGAATTCTCCAAGGCTGTGGATCAGGAAAAGGTGGCATGGACCTAGAAATCCAGCTCTGAATAGAGCCTCGTATGGGTCAGGGCCAGGCCCCCCCAAATCTGATGAAGTAAGATGGACACTGGAGGTAAATCTTTCAATACAAGGGTCAAAACATTTTGCAGAAATGAGCTGATTTCTTATCACCTTGGATTCCAGTATTTAGCAGGATATAGTTTCTGAGTATTAGTAACTCTGTGTCATTTAGTAAGTTTCAATCCATTTTATTCCTCCCTACCTCTTCTTGTTCAGCTGTAATTTCAGGCTTTTTAGGCTGAAAGCCTGGGGTTCATCTTGAACTTTGAGCCCTTAGTGCTTGATTGCTGCAGAATTCAAGTCAAAAGTACTTGAGCAACCCTGGTGAGTGGGTAATGTGTCCCAGACGCTAATTTTTTTCTCCCATATTCCTGTCAGTGGCTTTTAAAGAAAATCCCAACATTCTTTAAAGCACTGTGTGTCATTCAGAAAATTTGTTCAAGTCAGATGCTTCAAATATTAGGAGCATATTGCTAAAAGGAACTGATGGTTTGAAGCAAAGGGGCTAGGCTACAACAGCAAACAGGTGTTTACATGAGGCAGTGCAAAGGCTTCTGACTTTCTACATGACTCCTGACAATGCCCACTGGCTGCCTCAGCCTATCTGCCCTGTGACTGATGCTGAACAGAGAAACATGTTCCACTGGATTTATGAGTATACTGAGGGCTCACCATGAAGGCAGTTAATTCTCTGATCTGTTCTTCAATCAAATGCTGAAAACATTAGTAGAGTGAGGCCTTGGGCAAAATATCTACCAACACCATGTAACATTCTCCTCAGCCCAGAAATTTTATATTTAAGAATTTATTCTAAGAAAAGGTCTTTATGCTGGGCGTGGTGGTACACGCCTTTAGTTCCGGCACTTGGGAGGCAGAGGCAGGCAGATCAAGGCCAGCCTGGTCTACATAGTGAGCTCCAGGACAGGTGGAGCTACTGGGAGACCCGGTCTCAAAAAGAAAAAAAATGTCTTTATTAGAAATTTGTACAAATATTTATATGTAATCATTGTGATGTTGATTCTAACAGTGAGAATTCTGAACCTCCTAAATGGCTAGCAGTCAAGAATAGCTTTAATAAGATATCCATACAATGTAATGCTCAATAGTTACTAAAATTATGGTTTATCTATAGACAAATATTTACAATACTATTCTTTTAAAAATTTATGGTATAAAGCAACACATATAAACACGCTATCAAATATTATAGTTTATATATATATATACATACATGCTTGGAAATATATACTAGAAAAAAAAAGAAATATATACTAGAATGCATCCAAAAGTTACTGTTGATTAAATCTTGAGTAGAGGAATTATAGGTTGGTCCTCTCTCTCTCTTCCTGTGTCTTCCTTTCTTTCACTTCAATTTTTCTGTATTTAGTTTATATGAAGAAATAAATACTTGGGGCTGGAGAGATGGCTCAGAGGTTAAGAGTGCTGACTGCTCTTGCACAGGACCCGGGTTCAATTCCCAGCACTCACATGGCAGCTAAGAACCGTCTTTAACTCCAGTTCCAGGGGAATCTGACACCCTCTTCTGACCTCCACAGCATTGCACAACAAGGGTGCACCAACCTACATGCAGACAGTACACTCATACACATAAAAAAAATTTTTTTTAAGAAATACTAATTAAACGAATAAATGATGAATGATAAGAACTGGGGAAATCGACAGAGGATGCTAAGAAATACCGAGACATTGAATCTAGAGTGGGGTGTGATAGGGTGGAGAGGATTAGAAAAAGCATTGTGGGGGACTGGAGAGATGGATCAGCAGTCAAGAGCACTGAGTGCTCCTGCAGAGAATCCTGGTTCAGTTCCCAACACCCACACGGTAGCTCACAACCATCTGTAACTCCAATTCCAAGGGATCTAACACCCTTTTCTGGCCTCCATAGGCATTGCACACACATGGTACATTTAGATCAAGGTAAAACACATATACGTAAAATATTAATTAATTAGTACATTAATAATTAATAATATATTAATTAGTTAATTAAGGAAAGGCATCATGGAGGCAGTAACCCTTTATCAAAGCCTTGAGGGAACACTCAGGAATGACAAAACAAGGAGAAGCATTGTAGGCAGTCACATGTGCAGAGACCTGGAGCATTTAGAGAATGGCAAGTGGGTTCTGATGACAAAAGCACCAGGTGGTAACCTGGAAACAGAAATACCGAGCAATAAATGGCAGGCTTTGCTGTGCTAGAGAGATGGGACTTTCCTCCTAGTGAAGATGAGTCTCTAGAGGATTTGACGTGGGGAAGACAGCTGAGGCTTATGTTTTAGAAACACACTGTGCAATATTACTCTCGGTAGTAAAGGGGATGGAATGGGAGAGGCAAAGGATGAGGATCCAGAAGACCAGCAAGTGTCAGAGTCTGTGCTAAGATAAGTCAACTAAAGGGAGGAGTGTGGAGAAGCAGTGAGAACAGATGTAACAGGTCTATGCGTCACAGAAATAGAATGTGTCTGGGAGAAAAAGAGTTGGCTTATGGAGAGGTAAAGATTTTTTTTTAAATGAGAAGAGTGTTCAGGGTAGTAAATACCCATAATATTTGGTAAAATAGAAACTTCCATGATGGCCTCCTTTTGAGACAGGGTCTCCCTGTACTCCCAGCAGGCCCGGAACTGGCTATGTAGACCAGGCTGGCCTTAAAGTCATAGAGATCTATCTGCCTCTGCCTCTGCCTCTGCCTCCCGAGTGCTGAGATTAAAGGGGTGCACCACCATGCCCAGCCCCCATGATGACACTGTATGCCTTCAACTTGGCAATATTATTTTGGCTGTGTTATTATTAGTTGTAAAGACATTTTTGCCACTAAAATTCACTAGTGTCCTGTTCTGTAAAGTCACAATCTAGAGGAAAACAGAAAAACAGGTGAGGTCATCTCTTGGCTTGCTCACTGACCGATGGCATAGTAGCCTTTTTCAGACCTTAAGCATCATATAGAATGCTTTGTTTTGATGCCTTGGAAGATTTGATCTGAGCAGGAATCTTTGAGCTGTAAGACACTTTGATATGGCTCAAAAGGACCACTGCGATAGAAAGCAGCCAAATCTTCAAACATTTCTATCACCAAAGAACTGAGAGTAAATGAGATAAACACTTATTGATTCAAGCCCACAGAAGGACAACCTCAGACAACTCTCCTCATTAATTGCTCCTGCAAAGGCCCCCTCTGTCTATTTTTTCGGTTCCAGACACCAAGCTGCCACTTCTTCCCAACATCCTTTCCATGCTTTCTACACACTCCAGCACTTTCCCACTGAAGTTATCCCCTCACATAAAGCACGGAGAGAACCCATTAAAAATTGGAATAAGAAGATGAAAACAACCCTTTCTTCTTCTTAGATTTAAAAAAAAAAAAAGTGACAGACTTAGTCTCAGAATCTGAGATTCCGATCAAATGTAATGAACCAAGAAACAGCTGGTAAACCTGACCCCTGGGCAGAGAGTGTAAGGCACGGAGGGCGGCAGCAGTAAGTAAGCAGAGGCTGCCACAGCACCCTTGAAGGGTGGATTTTACTTTATAGCCCGTTCACATTCCTACCATGAGTTGTCTGCAGGTCATTTATGTCACATTTAGAACTGGCTTCAATGCTAAGATGACACTTTTCCCATGTAACTGTAGGGTTTCAGTCCTAGCATTAATCAAACAAGATGACAGAAGAATTAGACTCCTGTTTTCCTTATCAATTACAGCCAGACCACACTCCCCCAAGCTGCTCAGAAGACAGAGGTTTGAAAAGAAGGCTCTGTTGTTATTCTGACCTGTCAGTTTTCCTGGCCCCAGTGACTCATCATCCTTTCATTTGACAATTATTATGAACCTATTGTATGTTCATAAATACCCTTTCAGAGTTCATCTTTGAAAATTTAAGAAAGAGTACTTACTAACCCTCAGGGATTCAATAGCATTGTTAAAAGGACACAAAGCCCAAGTAACTAGAATTATCATCACGGAGGCATCAAAGGATGTGCGGGTAAGATGCGACAGTTTTCTTGTAATGAAACAAGGCAAATGGGACTGGATCCGCCCACCAGGTCAACCCTGCTGTAGGGTGACCAGCTGTAAGAATACCATTTGGACAAAGAATAGCACACATGCAACTCTTATAGCTTTCTCCGTGCTAAAAAACGAATTATCCGTGTTTCAAGCTCAGGTTGAGACGGCCAGGGTCTCCATGAGTGAGGAAGGGAAGCCAGGGTGCACCAGTGCATTCAGACGGCTGTGGGCAACTGCAGCCGATCCAGTGAGTGCCAATGTCCAGGGTGCACCAGTACATTCAGACGGCTGTGGGCAACTGCAGCCGATCCAGTGAGTGCCAATGTCCAGGGTGCACCAGTGCGTTCAGACGGCTGTGGGCAACTGCAGCCGATCCGGTGAGTGCCAATGTCCAGGGTGCACCAGTGCGTTCAGACGGCTGTGGGCAACTGCAGCCGATCCGGTGAGTGCCAGTGTCCAGGTGGGGTCGGTGGCAGTAAGTGCCTAGCAGGATTTCCCTAGGAGTCAGGACGGGAAACGTGAAAAAGGTCAGTTCTAAAAGCTGCCACTCAAGTGGAAGACTTGGTCTGCAATAGCAACTCCAAAGCCTAGACATCCAAAGAACCAACAGCCGGGGGAAGAAGCCTGTATCACAGAGCGGGTGAGAAGCCGTGACTCCCCATATGTGCACATCTCAGGTACACTGAGGTACATCCCGAGCCTTAGGGCACAGCACCAGGCAACTCATTCCAGGTCAAGTGGAGCTATTCCTAGAGTGAGCTGATGTCAGCGTCAGGACTGGATGGGAACCTGAAGCAAATTTAAAAATCTTTTCTGTCTCAGGTATTATTAACTCAGAAACTTTACCCGAGGTGGGAAGGACACGAGAATTCTGTGGAAATGGAGGTTTATCTATGTGCAGCTGAAGAAGGCAGAAGCAGAGGCTTGAAGAGCTACGTGTTTCCTGGCCTGGGTTCAGCTGAAGGATGTTGCAAATAGGAACGTCAGCACCTTCTCTATCACACCATCCTCGGTGTATTTGCTGTCTTCCTCCTGTGTAGTGCCTCGTAGCACGAGAGAGCTGCTGCAGACTCCGACGTCATACATGCAGATCATGAGAAAGGCAGGCGTGCTCCTTTTCTAAACTTCAGGCAGGCCTCCTAATCCCTTTTTCAACCAAGGCTTGTCTTTGGGCCTTGTCTTCAGCCTGCCCCATTTGGTTGTATTAGAATCCCACTAAGTCAGTTTAGTGAGAATTCCCAAACCCTTGATATTTGGTTCCGGTCAAACTCCTCACCGCCCACCCTTGTGTCTGATCACCTGGCCTGTCTTACGCAAGGCTCCTGTCAAGTTGGCCTAGATGATTCTCCCTGCCTTCATATGTCTTCTCGACTTTCCATCCACTTGTCCCCTCTGTTCAGCTGTATATCCCTAGTGGCCTTTCAAGTGTTCAGATCTCACTCCACTCCCCTATGGTGACAGTTCTGCCACTTACTGCACAACTCCTGAATATAGTCTTCCTACTGCTTTAACAGATATCAGAAAATAGACGGGCATGTGGCGCCTGCTTGTAATCCCAGCACTTGGGAGACATAATCAGGCAAATCTCTGTGAGTTCAAGGCCAGCCTGGTCTACATAGTGAGTTTCAAAACAGCTGGGGCTACAGGGAGACCCTGTCTCAAAAAAAGACCAAAACAAACAAACAAATATTGGAAAATATATTGTTTTCAACATTGTCTTTAACATTTCATAATGATAAACGCTTTCTCAAAGCCCTCAGTGGGTATCAGTTGATCTCGCTGTCTGGAATTGCTACCTGGCTATCCTTTGCTCCAAGGTAGCTTAGAAAGTAAGCCTTAAACAAAACAAGATGACTGGTAGAAAGCAAAAAATGTTCAGTGGGACCTGAGAAGCAATTAGTAGTACCTGAGAGACCAGACCACCATATCAGCCAGTGTATGAGAGGCAGATAAAACGGAAAGTGTAAGAGCTGAGAGAGAACAAAGTGCTGCTTGGGTTAGCATCTGAAGTGAAAGCTTAAGGAAGTTCTATGTATTACACATTGGGAAGTTTTGGAAAGATGAGTAAAATCAGGAAGCAACCAGGTATTGCAAATGGAAGAGAATTTAGAGGCAGAATAAGGAGATACGAAGGTGTAAGTTATATATGAGAGCCAATGTGGTGGTGAATACCTTTAGTCCTAGTACTCAGGAAGCTAAGGCAGGTAGATCTCCATGTGTTAGAGGTCAGCCTTATCAACATAGTGAGATTCTGTCTTTAAAAAAAAATTGGACTGGAGAGATAGCCTAGTGGTTAAGAACGCTGACTGCTCTTGTAGAGGACCCGGGTTCGATCCCCAGCACCCACATGGTGGCTGAGAACTGTCTGTGACTCCAATTCCAGGAGAGCTCCAGTTCCAGGGGAATCCAAGACCCTCTTCTGACCTCTGTGGCATTGCATGACACAGGTGCACAAACCTACATGCAGACAGTACATTCATGCACATAGAAAATAAATAAAAATTTTTTTAATAAAAAAAATTATGCATGACAAATGAAATGAAGTAGGACCATTGGTTGTGCTTTAAAAAGTATTGCCCAGGGGCTGGAGAGATGGCCTGGTGGTTAAGAGCACCAACTGCTCTTGCAGAGGACCCGGGTTCAATCCCCAGTACCCACATGGCTGCTGAGAACCATCCATAACTCCAATTCCAGGAGAACTCCAGTTCCAGGGGAATCCGACACCCTCTTTTGACCTCCGAGGCATTGCACGACATGGGTGCACAAACCTACATGCAGACAGTACATATAAATAAATAAATAAATAAATAAATAAATAAATAAATAAATAAAAAGTATTGATCAGGACCAGGGATGTGGCTAAGTGGTGGAGAACCTGCCTAGCATGTGCAAAGCCCTGGGTACAATTTCCTGCAAGGTAAAGGATAAATAATAAAACCACCACTTATTCACATAGTAATTACCAAAAAAAAAAAACAAAACACCACTTATTAACAACAATTTTAGGAGACATACACAAATGCATGTACAATTTTTTTGGTATTTGGTATTGATATTTTTGTTGTTTGTTTGGTTTGGGGGTTTTGTTGTTTTTTGGCGTTTGTGTTTGGTCTTGGAGACAGGGCTATCACTAGAGATCTTAGATGGCATGTAACTTATTTGGAGAAAACATAGGATGGCCGTGAACCTCACAAAATGATCCACCTGCTTTGCCTCCAGAGTCTTCGTTGTTTTTTTTTTTACATCTTTTTTCTGTGTAATGAGTGTTACTGTGGCATATAGGTTGGTGCACCATTGTTTTTGTGCCAATGCCGTGGAGGTCAAATGAGGACATCGGATTCCCCTGGAACTGTAGAGTTGATTAGTAGAGAACGGTTCTTAGCCACCATGTGGGGCTTGGGAGATTAACCGCGGTCCTCTGCCAAGAGCAGTAGGTGCTCTTAACCACGGAAACCATCTCTCCCCAGCTCCCATCTTGGGTCTCTTTACACCCCCTTCCCCATTAGCAGCCTTCCATAACCCCTCCACACTGGATTTCATGCACTCTGTCATTTATGTTAAGGCCTATTGAGTCAAGTTAGTGTCCCCTAACATCCTCCAATGTAGTTCACCCAGCCACTGGGGTCTAGTCAGCCTATCTAGAGTCACTCCCTTAAAAAGGACCAGTTCTTCCTCACACAGTACTAATCAGCTGCACAATAGTTCTTGAGCTAAGACTGGGGTCTGCTGCCCATTTCCACTGTTCTATGCTAGGTTTTTGTCTGCTTGAGTTTGCATGAGTCTGTGAACATGCTGTCATCATTTCTGTAATCTTATATGAGCATGAAAGACTATTTTCAAGAGGCATCTGTGTGTGTATATATATATATATATATATATATATGTTTGTGTGTGTGTGTGTGTGTGCATTTGTAGAAAATAATATGTGATATTACATTCTCCACTCAAAACTCAGGCTGATCTACTGCATATCTCCCACCATCCAGACAAAACATATACACTTAAAAGTGACAGGAAATCAGATACATGGATTTGACTTGACATTGAAGCTTTGTGAGCTAAGACTTTGCCTGGAATAGTCTTTTTTTTTTTTTTGGTCTTTTTGAGACTGGGTCTTCCTTTAGTCCCAGCTGGCCTGGAGCTCATTCTATAGACCAGGCTTGCCCTGAACTCACAGAGATCTGCCTGCCTCTGCCTCCTGAGTGCTAGGATTAAAGGCATGTGCCACCACACCCGGCTCTAAGTTCAATATTTCTCTATCCATTAACCTAACAGAAATCTCAGAATGTCTTATAAGCATTTCAATTTTAGCTTATCCAAAACCAAGCTCTCAAGTAGTTTTGCAAGCAAAACTGTAGCTTAAGCTAGCAGTTATAAGTTACAGCAAATGACAACAAAGAAAGGGGGAAATTGAGGGACACTATAAAAATAGACAAGAGAAGCATCCCAGGGATGAAGAGCAGTGCCTCCAGGTCCTTGACTGACTACATGAGTGCTTCAGGTACTTCTTTTTTTTATTTTTTATTTTTTATTTATTTCTGTATGTGTATGAATGTACTGTCTGCATGTAGGTTTATGCACCCTTGTCGTGCAATGCTGCGGAGGTCAGAAGAGGGCGTTGGATTCTCAGCCGCCATGTGGGTGCTGGGGATCAAACCCGGGTCCTCTGCAAGAGCAGTCGGCGCTCTTAACCGCTAGGCCATCTCTCCAGCCCGTGTTTCAGGTACTTCTAATAGGATAAGCAGAGGTTCTAAGAAAGTGAGGCTCCCAGGCAAGATGTAGCCTCACTGCACTATCCATTTAATGAACTACGTAATGTCAAGATTTGTCTCTACTCGTATAAATGTGTAGTCAGTCTTAAGACACAAAAATTAGCCAGGACTACGTCCAATATTCATTTGCAAGTAAGCTCTTATGACGGGGCTGTGATTATGGCTCCCATATCTGGAAAATTGTCTCAGAGAAAGAGGTCTACGTACTGGGGATCACTGGAACAGAGTGTGTGGGTGAAGAAAGCAAGGGTAGATGGAGGAAGAAGCTAGACTGAGATCTTTTCTTGCTGAGGAAGTCCCAGATGATCCCATAGCAAACCTGAAGCAGAGGTGGCCTTCCAGGTTCTTGGTTTGGATGAGGGGGCAGGTGTTTTTACCCAGCAAAGAACAATCCTCATTGAGGGCAAGTAAGGCAGGGATGATTTAGCCCCCAATGAGGAGGCTCCTTTGGCTAAGGGAGATAGGGACGCATCTATGAGCCAGTTGTGCTTATAATCCTAGCAACTAACACTCCAGTTCCGGAGGGGACCCGACTCAGGCACAGCAGCTCTACCATTCTGCCTGTGTTTACTTGGATCACTGCCATCATCACACTGTGGCACCATAGCCATCACCAGCTGTCACACAGCAAAGCATTTCTGGCCTCAGAATTCCTTTGTAGGAAGTTATTATTTACCGGACAAGGGAAAAGATGTCTCCTTATCTCCCTATAGACTAAGAATCGAATTGTTTCTGTCCTTACCAAATGGTTTTGGAAAACTGCTTTCTGAAGAGAAGCTATGAATAGGTCTCCCACTACTGGTTGTCCTGACAGGTGAAGTGTAAGTTCTCTGCAGGACGAACTGCAAGAGACCTACAATGCGGAGGGCTGGAATTTCATATGCGCTGAATGAATTGCTCTTCCCAGGAAGAGAAATGACAGCAGATGGTGAGGTCAGCCTGTTGACTCTACTTATCTAATTAAAGCCTTTACATATATTGTCAGGTAAAAATCAGCTGTCAGCATGTCCATCTGGTCATAATTGATCATCATTAATAAGTCTGTCCTAACCACTGCTGCCAAAATTTTGGTTAGAATCACATAATTTCAATTAATTAAAAAAAAACAATTCAAATAACTGAGCCTGGCATTGTTTTGCCAAACTAGAATGCACTGATGACTGACAGCAGAAAGGGGCAGAGAGTGTATTTGTTAGGTGGATGTATCTTGACTGTAGAGCCAGGCACCACCCTGAAGAAGATAGCTATGGCAAACCTGGCAGGCTGAATTCAAGCGTGGCATGTGTATTGTGAGAGTAGCAAAACACTGATGAAAACAAATGAGTAGAGTTCTGATCTGCCCTTTATGACCAAATTCAGTTTGGGGCATTCTCTTGACCTTTACTGGAGACATCTGAAATACCAATTTGTGTGAATCCATTGAATGAAGCTAGTTTATACTCGCCAAAAGATAAACTGGACTCCCGCTCATTGTTTAGAAAGGTAAAGAAGCATTTTCATTTGGAACAAATTGGAAGTACCAATGGGCTACAGTTCATCAATTTTTTAAGATATCAAATAATTGCTGAAGGGTTTTGGTTCAGCCTCTCAAACTTCTTGTAAGTCCCTGAATTTAAAAGGTACTGTATTGGTATAATCTCACAAAAACAGAAGGCATGTGTTCATACTGCCAGTTCAATGGACTACATAGAGTACGTTACTAACACAACCCTTGGTATTTTAAACGCATATCAATGCATTATAAGATAATTGTATATGTGCAATGTATACTTTCTAAGGTGCATACCAACCAAAGTTTTCTTAAATGTCATTTAAGCAACTGACAAAAGGGAGAGACACTAATGGGAATGAGAACTGAAGTTACACCTCTCCATTAATAGCCCACCAGAATCTTCATATATGAAGGAATTAAAAAGAACAGAGAAGGTAAGATCGTGTAAGGAAAATGCTCTCAGAAACATGAGCCAGTTTCTAAAGTAGGCAAAATTCCCTTTGAAGTCAGAGAAGAGTTTTACTTCCTGAAGAACCAAAGGATTTAGTTTCTAAGAAATATGCTATGAGGCATGCTAGTTTTTAATTTTTTTTATTTAGTATGTGTATGAATGTACTGTCTGCATGTAAGTTTGTGCACCCGTGTTGTGCAATGCCTCGGAAGTCAGAAGAGGGTCTCAGATTCCCCTGGAACTGGAGTTAAAGGCGGTTCTTAGCTGCCATGTGGGTACTGGGAATTGAACCCGGGTCTTCTGCAAGAGCAGTCGGTACTTTTAACCGCTAGGCCATCTCTCCAGCCCCTGGAGAGTTTAAAGTAGCTCTCGGTAAGCAGAGAGCAGCTATGCCTATAACTGGCTTTATCATATAAAATCAACTTAGACCCAGGAGCTCTTAATATGACATTTTCTCATTAAGCAAATTTCTCAGACTTGAGGCCACTTTTAACTCCATTGGGATAGTTTTGATGCTCCAGAGACAAGTGATCAAGTAAAATATCAAAGGTGACCTAATATTTTCAAAAAAGCACTTCAAAGAGAACATTTTAAACTATTCTTCTTCTTGCTTAAAAAATTGTTTTTGTCTATGCAGGAGCAAATTTGAAATGTTTCGCTAAGTGGCTTAGCTGTGTATTTAAACCACAAATCAAGGCTATATCTTAGGAACTGAATAGCGAATCCTCAAGCTCCTTTTAATTTCCTTCCTTCTCTCCTTCCTTCCTTTCTTCCATCCTTCCTTCCTTCCTTCCTTCCTTCCTTCCACCCTTTCTCTTTTTTAATTCTTTTTTTCAGTGGGAATGATTAGGAGAGAAATATAATTCTCACAGATTTCTGAAATTACTGAAATTGAAAATAATATTGTTTACTTATTAATAGTGGCCTTAGAAATCTCATATTAGACTGGAGAGATGACTCGATGATTAAGAGTAATAACTTCTCTTACAGAACACTGGGGTTCAAACCCAGCACTCACATGGTAGCTAAAAACCATCCATAACTCCAGTTCCAGGGGATCCCACACTCCCTTCCGTCCTCCTCAGGTTCTTATATACATGCAGGAATAACACTCATATTTATAAAATAAAATTAATTAATTAAAAAAATTTTTTTCATGTGTATGAGTGTACTGTCTGCATGTAGGTTGGTGCACCCGTGTTGCGCAATGCCAGGAAGGTCAGAAGAGGGTGTCAGATTCCTCTGGAACTTGAGTCAAAGATGGTTCTTAGCCACCATGTGGGTGCTGGGAATCGAACCCAGGTCCTCTGCAAGAACAGTCGGTGCTCTTAAGAGGTGTGACATTTTGCTTAATACCTCAAGGAAAGGGGCCATCTAGTCCTGGAACTTTGCAGAGATAGGGCGAAGCAAAAATCATTGTAATATACCAAATCTTCCTGCTACAGATAACTCACAGAGGCAACTGAATTCCCACAGAGATATCAGATAACTGGAGATCTTCCTGGACAGGTCTTACAAGTTCTTGCTTCAAGCCACACACAAAGTTTCATTCCCATAGGAAAGTTAGAGGGTTTTTTTTTGGGGGGGGGTGTCTTTTTGAGACAGGGTCTCCCTTTAGTCCCAGCTGGCCTGGAGCTCGCTATGTAGACCAGGCTGGCCTTGAACTCGCAGAGATCCGCCTGCCTCTGCCTCTCGAGTGCTGGGATTAAAGTTAGTTTTCTTTAAGGCTGTGATGCTAGATAGGTTAACCAGTCTTCAGTGGATGGACACATACAAAAGGACATTTGCGGACACAAATGTGGCTTGATAGACCTTAACATATATAACAGAGAACATGAAATCTGGCAGGGGCTCTTAAGGGGGTTCAAATAGGGGAGGGGCTCTAAATATGGTCAAAATATTCTTATGAAATTCACAAAAATTCAAATGAAAAAATAAAGTTCAGTGAAAGTTGTGGCTGGAGAGATGGCTCAGGAGTTGAGAGCACTGGCTGTTCCTGTAGAAGACCTGGCTCAGTTTCCAGCATCCACATGGTGGATGACAACATGTAACTCCAGTTCCAGGGGATCTGATGCCCTCTACTGGCTTCTATGGGCATCGCATGGCATGGGTACATTTGCATAATATAGGCAAAACACACATGTAAATTTAAAAAATTAAATTTTATTTATTATTTTATTTTATGTGTCTAAGTGCACCAGTATCATGAGTTTCCGGGGAGGTCAGAGGAAGACGTGGGATCCCTTGGAACTGGAGTTACAGATGGCTGTTAGCCACCATGTGGGTGCTAGGAATTGAACCCAGGTCCTCTGCAAGAGCAGTCAGTGCTCTTAACTGGTGAGCCATCTCTCCAACCCCAAACAAATAAAATTTTTCAAAAACCCACAGTGAAAGTTAAGAAGTGTGTCAATGTGACCCATGAAGAAGTCAGGCATTTGTGAAGATATCCCCGCAGCTTCCGTTTTGTGAGCAAAGACCTAGGGAAGTGTCTACAAATGCCGAGAGTGTGCTGTATTTAGATTTTTGGTTTGTTTGGTTTTTCTTGTTTTCATTTTTATTGCCTCAGATTTATGTGATTTTTTTTGGGGGGGGGAGAGACTGCCATTCCAAACTATTAATTTTTTTATGGTACTTGAAGGAGAAAGTAGAAATTATCAAGGAAATTCATTTAAAATATATTTAATTTCTAACAATTCTAAAAAATAGTTTTAAATGTGTGCTTATAGATTAGAATAGCATTTGAGAAGTTGAAAAATTTCTGGAGAGACATGTGGTGTTGTGGAGTTTTAGAGAACTGAGAAAAGACCACCAGAGCCAAGTCAAATGTAAATTAGCCAAATTTATTTCAAAAACAAAAAACAGCACTGTTGGCAGTCTCACTGCCCAGTTCAGGCTTCTGCGGCTTGAGTGAGCCAAGGGAAGCCCTTTTAAAGGGGAAAACCACAATAAGAAAAACCATAGCTGCCTTGCACTTTTAGACCATTTAGAAAATGTCATGGTGACTTTAAGCAGGATAAGGAAGTTACACACAGAAGCCAAAACCAGGAGTTAAACATGTCTGTGTTTCAAGGCTAGTCATGGTCAAGGAAAGAGAGGGGGTCTGGACTGTCTGGAATTGGCTGAGCAGCTTTGAGCTAAGAGTGAAGGTTTCTTTGTTCAAAATGGAGTTTTTCTGATCATTATAGTGGCAACGACTGCATAACCATGTGAATGTCCTTTATACCACTTAGCTTGGTTAAAGCACATACATAATGCATATTTATATAATTAATACTAATCTGGTAGTTTGAATGAGAATGTTTCCAATAGGCTCCAAGTATTTGGACATTCCCAGTTGGTGTGGTGTGTTAAAATGTTTTAGGTAGTTGGGCGTGGTGGCACATGCCTTTAATCCTAACACTTGGGAGGCAGAGGCAGGTGGATCATTGTGAGTTCAAGGCCAACCTGGTCTACAGAGTGAGTTCCAGGACAGCTGGGGCTACAGGGAGACCCTGTCTCAAAAAGACCAAAAAAAAAAAAAAAAAAAGGTTTTAGGAAGTGTGGCCTTGCTGGAGGCAGTCCCTTCACTGAGGGTGGACAGGCTTTAAGAGCTCTCAACCTTGTCAGATTTCCAGCAGTTCTCTGCTTCCTGTGCATCCTTGAAGATGTGATTACTCAGCACTCTGCTCTGGGTACCTCTGCCACCGTGCCTTCCCTGCCATATGGACTTTAACCCTCTGGAACTGTAAACTGAATAAATTTTTCCTTCTACATTTTGCAGTGCTCATGGCATCTTAATCACAGCAACAGAAAAGTAACTAATACAAATAATCTACTTAAACTGATTAAAATAGTGCCACTTGTTTTATCACATTAAAAGTGCAAAAAATGGGCCAGGCATGTTATCACATGCCTTTAATCCCAGGCAGAGGCAGAGGCAGGCAGAACTCTTTGAGTTCAAGGCCAGCCTGGTCTACATAGTGAGTTTCAGGCCAGCTGGGGCTACAGGGAGGCTGTGTCTCAAAAAGACTATGAAAACAAACAAAAGAAATCCATCATGGTAGGACAAGCCTTTAATCCCAGCACTCAGGAGGCAGAGGCAGAGGCAGGCAGATCTGTATGACTGTAGGACAGCTTGGTCTACATACTGAGTTCTAGACCAGGTGGGACTATGGGAAGACCCTTTCTCAAAAAAAAAAAAAAAAAAAGGGCTCATACAAAGAATTATAAAAATATACAGTGCAGATAGCTCTATAGTCTTGATTTTATTTTAGTCAGTGTTTTTATTGGGTTGAAGGCTTAGCAACCAACCTCTGGGCCTCCATCTTCAACCATGAATTATTGTAAGTTAAGAAAGCCATACTTCCTAGGGAGCTAACACACAGCTGGATTAGCAGTTCCCAGCCCTATCACTGTTTATCTATAGAATAATGACTAAATAAGAAGTGACTTGTAAGTACACTGTTCTTCTAGTGCTGTCATTAGGCTGCAAAAGCAAAACAATTGTGCAGATGCAATCAATTGCTTGTCAGCTGGTGGCTGATGTGAATAAAGAGCCCAACTCGACAGCCCAAGCGTATTTGGTTACACTTAAGACACAGTTGAATTTTCATTTTGTACATTGATTTTGCTCTCTAGGTAAAGGCAAAGAATATTGGACAAAAAACAAATTTAGAAATTAGACTAATTCAGATTTAAAAATAAGTAATTGTGTCATACTAAGTGACCAAGGCGGGCAGTAGATCTATATTACGTAGGAACTGGACAAGCCTGCAAAAGTAGCAAACTGAGGGAGACTAAAGCAATTAGAGACCAAAGCAATTGAAGCAACTGGACAGACTGAACCCAACTGAAGTGCAGTCAGCACTTCAGAGTCAAATTTAGCTGCAACTTACATTTCTCAAAGTTTAAAATCCTTTAACACATATTATCTTAGCAGTGTTCACAAAAACATCTGAGGGATTAACATACAATTTTCTAGTTCACATAAAAACAAAACAAAAATCATGAGATTTTTGAGACACATGAACATGAAAGAAAGCTAACATCATCATGGTGCCTGAGCCACATGCTCTCTGCACCCCACAATATCTAACCCTCCTACATGCTTCGAATTAAAGATTTGCTTGAAAACATTAAGAGACTCTGCTCAGTTCATTTGCTGTTCCATTCCTCTAAGATCTACCTTCTACCATCTATACAAACCCAACTCTGGCAGTTGACCAAGAAGAGTGAGCGTAGAACTCTGATCCAGCCAATCAACACTCTGGACCAGGAATTTAGTCATCCAGAAACAACTCTAAGCTTCCACAAGACCCATGAGTCAGCACTGCCTGTGGAAAACTCAAAGAAAGTTCATCTGCAGAGAAAAGAATAAGCCCTGGCTCCTTAAGAGTGTTAGGGAGGGAGGGGTGCTAGAGAGATGGCTCAGCAGTAAGAGCACTGGGTGCACCTGAGGGGACAAGGGTTCAGTTCCCAGCATCCACAGAGTGGCTCATATAACTGACCATAACTCCAGTTCCAGGGATCTAATCCCCCCTCTAGTCTCTGTGAACAGAGTACACATGGTATAACTACATATATGCAAGGAAACACTCATACCTTTGTTTTACTGGGACATTTGATGCTGGTTTTCTGGGGCTGAAAAATCAGCTGTAAGTAACAAAAGATCAGCATTGCTGTGGTGAAATCTGGGAAGAATTTCCTCAGGGTCAACACACAGAAGCCATGGTCCAGAGGAGGCCCAAGCCTCCATCTTAAGCTGGAAGCAGGACTTAGTAATGTGTAAGAGTCTCCTATATAGTTCTGGTGTTGAAATGTGAAAGGGTGACAAAGAGCAACTGAGGCTAGGCACTGTGAGAGGCACCTTGACTGTAGAGAAGACCCAAGAATTACAGGAATCATGAAGAGAAGCTGAGGCTTTGCACCAGGAGGTCAGAAGGCCCATTGGTGAAGGTACCTCAGTTTCAGTGGAGACCCCAGCTTTTTGGAGATGCCAGGACCATGGCTTGACCACCAAGAGCAGCAGCAGGTGCAGAATGGAGCTGGCCTGGGCCTGTGAGATGAGCTGTGTGTGCTGTGGATGGCAGAGTCAAAGAAATGGAGCTGCCATAACCCTCTGAAGCCCAGAAGATTGTGAGTGGATCTCAGACGTCCAGCCTTGAGCTACTTTGCTGGACTCGGGTTTTGCTTAGGTGTGCCCATTCTTCCCTTTGAAATAAGAGAGTTCTTGTTGGGCCAGAGAGATAGCCTAGCGGTTAAGAGCTCCAACTGCTCTTGCAGAGGACCCGGGTTCGATCCCCAGCACCCACATGGCAGCTGAGAACCGTCTTTAACTCCAGTTCCAGGGGAATCTGACACCCTCTTCTGACCTCCGCGGAGTTGCACGACACTGGTGCACAAACTTGCATGCAGACTGTACATTCATACACATACGAAATAAATAAATAAATAAATAAATAAATAAATAAATAGAGTGTGTCCTCAAAAAAAATTACTTTTAAAAAAAAAAGAGAGTTCTTGTTTTGGATTTTATAGGAGCCCACAGTTAAGAGGATTCTAAAAGAGACTGTGAACTTTTAAGTGTTTGGATTTTTTTAGGGACTGTGGGGCTTTTTAAGGTTGTAGTATCTTATGTTGTGATATTTTTTTTTTGTATGTGTATGAGTGTACTGTCTGCATGTAGGTTTGTGCACCCGTGTCGTGCAATGCCGCGGAGGTCAGAAGAGGGTCTCGGATTCCCCTGGAACTGGAGTTCTCCTGGAATTGGAGTTACAGACGGTTCTCAGCCGCCATGTGGGTGCTGGGGATCGAACCCGGGTCCTCTGCAAGAGCAGTCGGTGCTCTTAACCGCTAGGCTATCTCTCCAGCCCCTTATGTTGTGATATTAATGTTAACATGTTAACATCATATCTTGGGGACAAGAAATGGAAAGGTGGTGGATTAATAGTGATGTGTTTTGTGTGTCAAGTTGACAAGGGGTCAGTTGTTCTGGATAGCTTTAGTGTCAAGTTGACACACCTGGTTGAAAGAATCTCAATTGGGGACTGCTTCACTGGACTGGCCTGTGGCCTGTCAGTGGGGTATTTTCTTGATTGTTGAGTGATGTGGGAGGGCCCAGCTCACTGTGGGTGGTGGCACCCCTGAGCAGGCTGTGTATTGTATAAGAAAGCAGATTGAGCATGGGCCAGGAGAGTAAGGCAGTAAGAAGAATTCCTCTATGGCCTATGCTTTAGTTCCTGCCCTGAGTTCCTGTTGGGCTCCCTCAATGATGAACTGTGACCAGCGAGATGTGAGCCAAATAAACCCTTTCCTCCCCAAGTTGATATAGGTCAGTGTTTTGAAGAGAAACTAGAACAGAATGTTCAAAAGGGATGGGGAGACAGCTCAGGCAGTAAAGTGCTGCACAAGCAGGAGACCCAAGTGCAGTCTCTAGCCTAGTAACAACTTTCCCAGAGGCACACACCTGTGGCCTGGGCTCTGAGGTGGAGATAGGACCCCCGGCCACCTAGTCAAGCCAGTCAGTGAGCTCCAGGTTGAGTGAGAGACCCTGGCTCAAAAACTAAGGTGGAAGTGCCAGACAGATGTCCTAGCCACTCAGGTGACTATGGCATGGAGTTGTACAGTTATGCAGTAGTGACCAAAATAAGTAACTATACTGGAGGCCTCATACAGACAGGCTCCAGCCACAATTCTCTACCACAGTGTGCTCAGACCCAGAAATGAGACTCCAGAACATTATGAAGGGACCTGAGGTGTCAACTACAACTAAGCACATTTGATGGAAAGGTCTGAACCAACATAACCACTTTTCTTTTGGAGTATCTTTTAAATTTTCAAATCACATTTTCTTTATTTTGTATACATGGGGGGGGTGCATAAGCCGTGGTGTGCATGTGGAAACATGGAGGTACATGAGCCGTGGTGTGCATGTGGATACATGGAGGTGCATGAGCCGTGGTGTGCATGTGGATACATGGGGGTGCATGAGCCGTGGTGTGCATGTGGATACATGGGGGTGCATGAGCCATGGTGTGCTTGTGGATACATGGGGGGGTGAATGAGCCGTGGTGTGCATGTGGATACATGGGGGGGGGTGNGGTCTGAACCAACATAACCACTTTTCTTTTGGAGTATCTTTTAAATTTTCAAATCACATTTTCTTTATTTTGTATACATGGGGGGGGTGCATAAGCCGTGGTGTGCATGTGGAAACATGGAGGTACATGAGCCGTGGTGTGCATGTGGATACATGGGGGTGCATGAACCGTGGTGTGCATGTGGATACATGGGGGTGCATGAGCCGTGGTGTGCATGTGGATACATGGGGGGGTGAATGAGCCGTGGTGTGCATGTGGATACATGGGGGGGTGCATGAGCCGTGGTGTGCATGTGGATACATGGGGGGGTGCATGAGCCGTGGTGTACATGTGGATACATGGAGGTGCATGAGCCGTGGTGTGCATGGAGGTACATGGGGGGTGCACGAGCCCTGGTATGCATGTGGATAAATGGGGGGTGCATGAGCCATGGTGTGCATGTGGATACATGGGGGAGGTGCATGAGCCATGGTGTGCATGTGGCAGAGGACAACTTGCAGGAGTTGGTTCTCTCCTTCTACCAAGTGGAACCCAGGGATCAAGCTCAGGTTGTCAGGCTTGGCAGCAAGTGCGTTTATCTGCTAAGTGATCTCACTAGCCCCTAATGATTTTTTAATATATTGATAGTAATTGTCATTTAATTATTTTTATTTTATGTGTATGGATGCTTTGCCTGCATATAAATGCACCTATGTCATGCAAAATCTGCAGAGGCCAGAAGAGGGTATTGGATCCCCTGGAACTAGAGTTGTGGACAGTTGTTTATCACCATCTAGGTACTGGGAATCAAACCCACATTCTCTGGAAGAGCAGACAGTGCTCTTAACCACTGAGCCATCTCTCCAGCTCCTTATTGTCTTTTTATATATTTATTTTCATTATGCTTAAAAACATGAAATTTCCTCTCTTAAAAAAATTTTGTGTACATTATAGCATTAATAATAAGCACAATGTTCCATAGATCTCTAGAACTTTTTCATATTGCATGACTGAAACTCTACACTCACTAAACAGCAACTCCCTTTTCCCTTCTCTCAAGCCTCTATATTTTTTGTTTCAATTAGTTTGACTGCTTTGGATACCTCATCTAAATGGAATCATGTGACATATATAATACATATGAGGGACTATTACTCAGCTACAAAAAGGAAGGAGCTTCTGTCATACACTACAACATAAATGAAGCTTGAAGACTTGACAACATTATGGCTAACAAGGAATCCTGTCACAGAAAGGATAAATACTACAAACCCAAAACGTATTATTGTTCATATACAAGTATAATTTTATTGACTTACATATTTAAAATTCTGAAAAATATTCTGAAGTGATTATGGCATGAACTTGGAAAGTTATGCAGTGATCAAAATAAATAACTCTACTGGAGACCTCATTAACTTCTTAGAGAAACAGATTTCTAATATCTCTACAGCCAATGGGAGCCACTTGCTTACTGAATCAAATCTCCCCACTACTCTCAATTTCATGTTCATTATGGCCTAGCATGCATCCTTTATATGTAATCCATATATGGTATGTATCATCCTATATTAAACTCCATGTAAATACAATCATACCATTTGGCATTTTTTCTGGCTTATATTTTTCTTTCTGCATTGTTTTAAATACGCATTTATGGAACCTCCTCTGCTAGCCAGAAGAACCAGCCCACCCTGTCCCCATCAGCTGTCCTTCAGCCTCCACCCCATCCCACTGAGGCTTCCAGAGAGCGTCTGACTTGCCAGGGCGAGTCAGGCGGATGCTGCCTCCCATGTAAATTATGCCCCCTGCTTTGGGGCCATCTCTAGCCCCTCCCGCTGCTCCAGAGCTTGAGTCCTCTTTGCCAGGTAATAAGAACCAGCTCATCCTGACTCCTTCACCTTTCCTTTGGCTATGCCCCTGCCCCACTGAGGTTGCTGGAAAGCACCTGACTAACTGGGAGAGAGCCAGATCCAGGGTGCTGGGCCACCATCCTCCTGCCTTGGCCCAGCTACTTGACTCCAGGGCTCACACCTTCTTTGCTTACCTGGTCAGAACAGACCCAGCTGATACCATCGCCTCACCTTTAGCCTAGGCTTCTTCACCTTCCTGGAGAGTTCTTTTTTTCTTTTTCTTTCTTTTTTTTTTTTTTTTTTTTTTTTTTTTTTTGTCTATTTTGAGGCAGGATCTCCCTGTATCCCTAGCTGGCCTGGAACTCGCTCTGTAGACCAGGCTGCCCTTGAACTCACAGTGATCCACCTGCCTCTGCCTCCCGTGTGCTAGGATTAAAGGTGTGTTCCACCACGCCCGGCTTCCGGAGAGTTCTTGACTAGCCTACCTAGATCTACCCATCCATCTAATAAAAAATTCGAAAGAGCTCGGCGTGGTGGCACACACCTTTAATCCTAGCACTCCGGAGGCAGAGGCAGGCAAATCACTGTAAGTTCAAGGTCATCCTGGTCTACAGAGAGAGTTCCAAGACAGCTGGAATTAAAGAGAGACCCTGTCTCAAAAAGAAAAAAAAGAATCTAAAGAGAGAACATGAAGCCCGGACCAAGCAACTACTCATACTGGGACAAAAAGCAATCGAGCTACATCAACAGTATAAACAGAATCAGACATCAACTCAGCAAAGGCAGACTTGAGTTTCAGATCAGACACAGAAGCAGCAAAAGACATCTACATACCCAGGCCACAATGAAAAAACTACAATATGAAAAACCAAAATATGTCCCCATAAAACCTCACCAGTCGGGGCTGGAGAGATGGCCTTGTGGTTAAGAGCACCGACTGCTCTGGCAGAGGACCCTGGTTCGATCCCCAGCACCCACATGGTGGCTGAGAACCGTCTTTAACTCCAGTTCCAGGGCAATCTGACACCCTCTTCTGACCTCCGTGACATTGCATGACACGGGTGCACAGACCTACATGCAGACAGAACATTCATACACACACAAAAAAAAAACCCTCACCAGTCTAACTGAAATGTTCTGTTCTACAATAAGAACTACCTAGAGGAACCCCAGGGCACGGAGTTTAAAAGAACAATCACAAATATGATAAAAAAAATTTCAAGGGATTTAAAGAACATACAAACAAGTCAAAGAACTCAAAGAAGATAGGGATAAACCCCTAACTAAAGCACAAGAAAATAAAAATATATGGATGGGTGAACTGACAGACAATTCAGGATTTGAAAAGGTGCACTAAGAAATAGAAATATTTTAGAAAACTCAGACTGAAATGAAGACAGAATCAAAAAACTTAATAAGCCAATTTGAAATCAAAGGAAAAAGTTTCACCAATAGAAAGAATGAAATGGAAAATAAAATATCAAGACTGGACAATAAAGCTGAAGAATTGGACCACTCAAGCAAAGCAAATGAACATCTTAAATTTTTATTTATTTGTTTGTTTGTTTGTTTGTTTAAAGCAGGGTCTCCCTTTAGTCCCAGCTGGCCTGGAGCATGCTATGTAGACCAGGCTGGCCTTGAACTCACAGAAATCTGCCTGCCTCTGCCTCCTGAGTACTGGGAATAAAGGTGTGGGCCACCACGCCCAAACACTTTTTAAAAGGAATGGAATATGTAGGAAATGTAGGACACTATGAAAAGATGAAATTTATGTAACATAGGCATAGAAGAATCCCAGCTCAATAGCATTGACCAGATCTTCTACAAGACTATTGAAGAAAGTTTCCCCAAATTAAGGACAGATATATCCATACATATACAAAAGCACACAGAATGACAATAAACAGGGCCAGAACAGAAACTCCCCACAGCCTATCATAGTAAAAACACTAAATATATAGAAGAATACTGAGAGCTAGAAGAGATAAAAAAAAAAAAAAAAACAACAACAACAAGTAACATGTATATGAAAATCCATCAGAATTACAGGTGACTTTTCAATGCAAACAATAAAAGTCAAAAGAGCCTGGAGCAAAGTATTCCAAATTCTAAATGATCAAAAATGCCAGCCAGAATGTTTTACTCAGCAAAACTGTCTATCATAATAGAAGGGGGGAAAAAAATCTTCCGTGACATGAATGGGATGAAAGAATTCATGTTCACACAACCAGTCCTATAGAGAATACTTGAAACAATACAAAGGACTGAAGAAAAGAATGACCATACTCAAGACACTACAGAATGGAGAAAAAAAAAAAAAGGTATAATTACAGAAACACAAAATAGACCAAGACCACAAACAAAAATTAAAATGACAGTAACAAATATACATCTTTCAATAATAAATTTAAATAGCAGTGGCCACAACTACTCAGTCAAAAGACACAGACTGGCCTAGAGAGATGGCTCAGCAGTTAAGAGCACTGGCTGTCCTTCCAGGGTACACAGTTCAATTCTGAGCACCCACATGGTGGCTAACAACCATCCATACCTCCAGTTCCAGGAGCTCCACTGCCCTCTTCTGGCCTCCACAGGCCAAACACAAGTGCACTCACATACATGCAGGCAAATACTCATACACATAAAGTAAAAATAAATAAATTACATTTTTTTAAAGACACAGAGTGGTTGAATAGATTAAGAAACAAAATCCGGGACTGGAGAGATGGCTCAGCAGTTAAGAGCGCCAACTGCTCTTGTAGGGGACCCAGGTTCAATCCCCAGCACCCACGTGGCAGCTGAGAACCGTCTTTAACTCCAGGGGAATCTGACACCCTCTTCTGACCTGCATAGCATTGCACGACACGAGTGCACCAACCTACATGCAGACAGTACACTCATACACATAAAAAAATAATAAATAAAAAAATTTTTTTAAAAGAAACAAAATCCATCTTTTTTGTCTACAAAAATCTCATCTCACCTTCAAGGATATGCACTACCTTAGGATGAATGTATCAAGAAATATTATAAGCAAATGGCATTAAGAAACAGGCATTGAGGGCTATGGGGATAGCACAGCCATTAAAGGCTGAGGCTAAGAACTGCAAAGAAAATAAAAAGAAACAAGCATTGAAATTCTAATAGGTAACAAAATAGACTTCAAATTAGAATTAATCAGAAGAGATAACAAAGGTCACCTCATTCTGATCAAAGGAACATTGAACAAGAAGACATTACAATCATGGACATATATAAACCAAACTCTGATGTACCCAGTTTCAAAGAAAGAATACTACAGGGCGCTAAGACACAGATTAACCCCCTTGTCTCCAATTAAATAAGTAATAATTGGTGACTTCAATACCCCCTTGTCTCCAATAAACAGGTCAAGTGGAAAAGGAATAAACAAACCCAGGCATGGTGGCACACCCCTTTAGTCTCAGCATTCAGGAGGCAGGAGTTGACAGATCTCTGTGAGTTTAAGGCCATCCTGGTCTACATAGGGAGTTCCAGGCCATCTGGGGCTACAAGGACACCCTGTCTTGAAAAGACTAAAAAGTAATAAGCAGATAAACATATGAATTAAATGATATCATACATCAAATGGACCTACCAAATATTCTACCCAAGCAATAAAGAATACACATTCTACTCAACAGCCCAAGGAAGTTTCTCTAAAATTGATCATGTACTGTGGCACAAAGCAAACCTCAAAAAATACAAAAGAATTGAAATAATTCCATGCATTCTGTCAATCTACATTGCAGTAAAGCTTAAAATAAACAGCAAAAGAAGCTCTAGTAACTATGTGAACTCATGGAAATTAAACAACGCACTCCTGAATGATGAATGAGTCAAAAAAAAAAAAATCAAGAAAAAAAAAGCATTCCTGGAGTTAAATTTAAAAAATGATACATTCATACACATAAAATACACAGACAACAAAACTTTTGGGACATATTAAAAGCAATCCTAAGAAGGAATCTTGTAGCTCTAAGAACTTCCAGTAAAAAAAAAAAAAATCAGAATAAACACAAATAAATGACTTAATGGCACAACTCAAGAATCTGGAAAGGCGATAATAAATCAAACACAAACCCAACATATAAGAATAAACAATGAAAATCAGAGCACAAATTAATTAAATAGAAACAACAACAACAAAAACAACACAAAGAATTACTGAATCTAAGAGCTGGTTCTTCGAAAACATAAATGAGATAGACAGACCCTTAGCCTGGTTAACCAAAAAAAATAACAAATGCAAATTAACAAAATCAGAGATAAAAGGGGAAACATCACAACAGAAAGTTAAAAATGTCCAGAACACTGTAAGAGAACAGTTTAAAAACCTATAGCATATCAAATTTGAAAATCTAAGCCGGGCATGGTGGCGCACGCCTTTAATCCTAGCACTTAGGAGGCAGAGGCAGGCGGATCTTTGTGAGTTCAAGGCCAGCCTGGTCTACAATGTGAGTTCCAGGACAGCTGGGGCTACAGGGAAACCCTGTCTCAAAAAGACCAAAAAAAAAAAAAAAAAAAAAAAAAATGAAACTCTAAAGAAAAGGACAAATCTCTAATTCATGAAAAACTGCCAAAGTTAAACCCAAAAGAGATCAGTAGCTTATAAGAAATAAGGAGATCAAAAACAGTAATACACAAACCTAAAAAAGCCCAGGGCTCAGATGGATTCACAGCAGAATTCTACCAGACCTTTAAAGAAGACTACAAACAATACTACTTTAAATTTTGAAAAAGATAATGCTCTTTATATACAAATAACAAGACAATCAGAGAAGGAGTTCAGGGAAATGCTCCATGCACTGTAGCCTAAAAAATTATCTAAGGACATTAAAGACCTGTTCAATGAAAACTTGTAAATTTTTGAAGAGATTGAGGAAAAACACAAGGAGATGCAAAGACCTCAACCAATATTACAGAACTATAATCATAAAAACAGCATAGTATTGGCACAAAACAGGCTTGTAGATCAATGGAACAGAGACCAAACGTGTGCATGCCCATTACAGCCACCTGATATTTGAAAAGGTGCCAGAAACACATACTAGAGAAAGAAGCATATTCAGCAAATGGTGCTGGCAAAAGCAGATCTCCACATGCAGAAGAATGAAATCAGACCCATACCTATAACCCTGCACAAAAGTCATTTCCAAAATGATCAAAGACCTCAGTGTGAAACACTGAAAACTGCTAGAAGAGTACATAGGTAAGTATGCTACAAAACTAGGTGCAGGAAAGGACTTTCTAGTCAGACCATCAGTTACTTAGGAATTAAGGGTCAACAATTAAAAAATGGGACCTCATTAAACTAAAAAAGCTTTCATACAGCAAAAAATCAATCAGATTAGTGAGGAAAGAAGGCTGCAGAAGGAGGAGAATTCTCACCCAGCTATTCATCCAACAGAGAAGTTAATATCCGAATATACAAAAACAAGAAAACAAAGACATAATTTAAAAATGACTAAAAACAGGGCATGGTGGTGCACGCCTTTAATCCCAGCACTCGGGAGGCAGAGGCTGGTGTGACCCTGTGAGTTCAAGGCCAGGCCTGTCTACAATAGTGAGCTCCAGGCCAGTCAGGACTAAAGGGAGACGCTATCTCAAAAAGACCAATAAATAAATACATAAACAAAATAAACTATAGATCTGAACAGAAGCTTCTCAAAAGAATTAACAACGACTAAGAAACACCTTTAAAAATGTTTAACATCCTTAAAGCTGGGCATGGGGGGGACACATTTTACTCCTAGCACTCGGGAGGCAGGCAGGTGGATCTTTGTGCAGTTCAAGGCCAGCCTGGTCTACAGAGTGAGCTCCAGGACAGCTGGGGCTACAGGGAGATCCTGTCTCTAAAGACCAAAAAAAAAAAAAAAAAAAAAAAAAATTTTTAACATCCTTAGTAATTAGAGAAATGCAAATCAAAATTACTTTAAGATTTCCTCTCACCCATCAGAATAGGTAAGAATAAGAGAACAAAAGATGGATGTGGGAAAAGGGAGCCCTCATCCACTGTAGGTGGGAATTCAAGCTGGTGCAACCACTGTGGAAATCAGTATGGAGAGCTCTTTAAAAATTAAAAATAAATCTACCATGTGATGGTCAAACCAGTAATTGGTAAACACCCAATAAACTCATCCTACTACAGAGATACTTACACAGCCATATTTGTTGCAGCTCTTTTCACAATAGCTAAGAAATGGAAACAATCTGTATGTCCCTCAACTGATGAATAGATAATGAAAATGTGGCACATTTGCACACTGGAGTCCTACTCAGCCATAAAGAGAAAAACAAAATTGGGAAATTTGCAGGTAAATGGATGGCTAGAAACTGTCATACTAAGTGGAGTGACAGGGACTCAGAAAGACAAGCAGCAGATTTTCCCTTTCATTTGTGGATCGTAGCTCCAAATCCGTAGATGTGAGTACATATCCTCATGCAACTGCAGGAGCCTGGAAAGTGGAAAGATACTGTGGGGATAAAAGGATCTTGAGAGGGGGGATAGTGGGAGACAGGTGTTATTAAGGGGGAAATGAGGAAAGGGGGAAGTTTAACTGGGGAGAGAGTAGGGAAGGTTATACGGGGAGTTAGAGAGAGATAAATAATGCTTAGGTGATATGAAAAAACTGATGGAAATGTATTAATTCAAAGTCCTAATGAAAAATAGACATGCTGGGCATGGTGGTGCACGCCTTTAATCCTGGCACTCGGGAGGCGGAGGAAGGAGGATCTTTGTGAGTTCAAGGCCAGCCTGGTCTACAGAGTGAGTTCCAGGACAGCTGGGGCTACAGGGAGACCCTGTCTCAAAAAAGCAAAACAAAACAAAAAAAAACAAAAAAAGAAAAATACACATATAATAAATATGCAAATACATCTGTATAGCTGAAGGCTATATAACAAAAAACACAGTACCAGGGAGGAGAAACTTCCCTTCGAGTTGTTCAAGGTAGTCTAAGAGATTCCCAAAATAACATGGGTTATTGTGACAGCCCTTGATTGCCTCCCAGAGATTGAAGGTAAGAACCTATTCCAGAAGATAGGTCACACTTTGAACATAAGACTTAGAGCAATAGAGGTGGACCTGACATGGAAGCCTTCTCCTTGAAGACTAGTTCTCATGGTATTAGAGGATACTATATATTGCTCTTGGAAATAGTAAGACTTTCATCTTGGGGTTATTTAACAGCTGTCTAATTGGAGTTCAGGGTTGCTCAGTGGGACTGAACTCATGTGTGGTACTGTCAACAGCCAAATACACATGGCTGGATGGGTAGATCTTTGAGAAAAACCTACTTTTGCCACATTCGAAACCAATGTAATTTCTTACCTTGTTCTAAATATACATCCTTATATTTATAGACAAGTGTACCTTTCACCCTCATCAAAGAAGCTTCTTTTTGCAATGAATGGAGATTATTACAGAGTTCCAGAACCATCAAATGCAAAGAAAAGGTATCTGTGAGATGCTTAACCCTAAGTGACACAACTTTCATGCAATCTCTCAACTCTCACCAGAGATGTTTCTTTATGTAGCAAATGGTGATTAACACTGAAACCCACAATTGGCCAATGTTCAGAGAATAAGAGGCCACAGAGTGCTTATCCTTCACAATGGAGTCACAGATACACACATGGGATCACAGGCACACACATGTGTTCACAGATACACACATAGAATCACAGCCTCACACAAGGTCACAGCCTCACATGTGGGGTCAAAGCCTCACACAAGGTCACAGCCTCACACATGGGGGTTCTGAAGGAAAGTATAGCAGTTAAGACTTCTTGGAGTCTGGGGTGTCTGGAGACCAAGAGATTCCAGCTCAGGTCTCAAATGCATTAACACCCAGGTGTTAGAACTCCATTCTAGAATAGGTACCAATGGCTCTCAGCAGGGAAGAAAAGGATATTAGCAATTTTTGAGCAAGTACTAATAAGTTTACATGTGTAATGGTCTATACAGTAGCAGAAAAGGGGTCTCTATGGGCTTCCAGCCTTCTCAGTTACCCTGCTCTGATAAAAATCTACTTCTGGCCTGGAGTGATGGTGCACACCTTTAATCCCACCACTTGGGAAGCAGAGACAGGTGGATCTCTGTGAGTTCAAATCCAGCCTGGTCTACATAGTGAGTTCTAGGGTAGGTGGGGCTACATGGAGACCCTGTCTCAAAAAAGAAAAAAAAATCTACTTCTTCCATGAATGAAAGCCTAAGTAGGCTTCACAGCTTCCCTAGTCGCTCCGAAAGTGGTTAGTCTTCATATCCTGTAACTCCAGATGTGATCCTCCACTTCCGGCTGAACCAACTTGAAGCGAGGTGGGCTGGGATTTTCCTTCAGCCACTTTTCTCAATCTCTAGCTCTCATGCAGGACCCTTCTAAGGGCACAAGCTAGAGGAAGGCAGCTGAGGTAAGGTCTAACTGGAAGGATGCAGTCAAAGGGTAAAGCTGGAATCCCTCAGCAGAGCAGTAGTTCAAAGCTTGCTTAACATCATTGACCATTCTTCTGAGGTCCCACATCAGGACCTTAGAGCTTTTCCTCCTGTCATGCACAGTGCCTTCCAGTTGGCTGCTGACTGCTCCCATCCTTAGGGGAAGTAATAGCATCAGGCCTCTACTGGAGTCCGTTGCACATTTAATAGTCTTCCTAGGACCAGTCTCTTTAAGGATAAGCCCAGGCAAGCTGTCTTTGGTACAAATTTGTGTCTTTACTGGAAACAAACATCTTTAACTGCTGGAGATGGACAGGCAGCTACCTTCCAAGACAGCCTGGGCTCTCCCTTCTGCATCACATGTAGATCTCTTCTTTAAATTCTTCAGATATGCCAGGCATGGTGGCACACTCCTTTAATCCCAGCACTTGGGAGGCAGAGGCGGGCGGATCTCTGTGAGTTCAAGGCCACCCTGGTCTACAGAGCGAGCTCCAGGCCAGCTGGGACTAAAGCAAGACCCTGTCTCAAAAAAGACACCCCCCCCAAAAAATAAGTTCAGCCATAGGTCATCATGAGCCATTTCCACATTTTCTGGATTCCAGAGAACACTTGCCAAACTCTTTGGAACCTCTTAAGCTCCATTTTGCTGTAGTGAGGAGAAGCACCTACTCACCAGCACACTGTGTGATGATGTACACAGCCTAGGTCACTCCATTTGGTTTTAGTGACTCCATCTTAATGATCGATGCCCTGCCCCGGAAGCACAAGTCCAGGAAGACCAGCTGGTTAGTCTGACCTTTGGAATCTGCCTAACTATCTACTTTATCTTTTATAAATGTTTTACAATTGCCAGCCGCCCATCCACTGCTTATCTTAGCTTTTGTAATACCTGCAGCAGGCAGGAACAGAGGTTTAGTATTTTTTTATTGTCTGACTGGAATTTCTCAAAAAAAAGTTATCTGCCTTTATAAGTGTAACCTGCCCCTCAGCTGGGGCTGTACCCTCCAAATCCTAAGCTGGGTACAGTCCTGGCCCATCCAAATTAAAAACCCAATTTGACTAACTGGAACCTGAAGCCCCCCAGTGGTCCTGCCCCACAACAGTAGAACAGCACAGCACACCCAGAACCCTTTCTACACCCTTTTCTCATTTATATCTTCATATCCTTCAGGGAGAGGATGGGTTAATGCTGACAAAACTAGTTTTACATCTCCATCAATATGACTTGCTTACATGAGTGATCTGAAAAGTGGCATGTCAAATTATGGCCCACAGGCCAAATCTGGTCTGCTACCTGTTTGGGTAAATAAAGTTGCATACTCATTCATTTACATATTGTCTGTGACACCTTTCATGCTGCAGTGCCTTTCAAGCTGAATAGTTGTCATCAAGATCGGATGGCTTGCATATCTAAAATACTTACCATCTGGCTCTTTGTAGGAAAAATTTCTTGACCCTTGCTTTAGAAATGTACTGCTCCATATGGAGTCAGTAGAAATGTGTCCATTTAAATTAAATTAAGAATGTGGCCACGGGGCTGGAGAGATGGCCTAGCGGTTAAGAGCACCAACTGCTCTTGCAGAGGACCTGGGTTTGATCCCCAGCACCCACATGGCAGCTGAGAACCATCTGTAACTCCAATTCCAGGAGAACTCCAGTTCCAGGGGAGTCCAAGACTCTCTTCTGACCTCCACGGCATTGCACGACACGGGTGCACAGACCTGCATGCAGACAGTAAATTCATGCACATACAAAAATAAATTTAAAAAATTTTTTTTAAAAAGAATGTGGCCATACCTGCAATCCTAATACTAAAGAGGCAGAAGCAGGATTATGGAAAGTATGCTCAGTGGGCTAGAGAGGTGGCTCAGCAGTTAAAAGTGCCAGTTAAGAGGACCAGAGAATTCAGTTTCCAGCACCCACATTGGGCAATTTACAACCACCTTTAACTCCACCCGCAAAGAACCTGATGTGTTCTCTGGCCTCTATGGATACTCACATATACATACATTCACTAACCCATGCAGACATACACACACACACACAATATTAAAAATAAAATAAATCCTGGGCTGGAGAGATGGCCTAGCGGTTAAGAGCGCAGACCACTCTTACAGAGGACCCAGGTTCGATCCCCAGCACCCACATGGCGGCCAAGAACCGTCTGAAACTCCAATTCCAGGAGAACTCCAGTTCCAGGGGAATCCGACACCCTCTTCTGACCTCCGCAGCATTGCACGACACCGGTGCACAAACTTGCATGCAGACAGTACATTCATACACATACAGAAATTTAAAAAAAATAAATTAAAAAAAATAAAAATAAATCTTTTTTTAAGTATGTGGTCAAGATAGGCTACAAAGAAAGATCCTGTCGAAAAGACTAAGCCCAAACCCAAATAAGACACAAATGTAGTTCCTGAGTTCTATTAGCCATATCTCAAGCGTTCAATAACCATAAGTTGATGTACTGAGCATCAAGTGTACTTTCATCACTGCAGGAAAGGTTCTGTTGGACAGGGCCAATTCAGAACACAGGTTCAGTTCGTAGAGGCACATGATACCAGTGGTGTTCTTGTTGGCCTTTTTAAAAAAAAATTTTTTTTATGTGTATGAGTGTACTGTCTGCATGTAGGTTGGTGTACCCGTGTTGTGCAATGCTGCAGAGGTCAGAAGAGGGCATTGAATTCCCCTGGAACTGGAGTTAAAGACGGTTCTTAGCCACCATATGGGTGCTGGGAATCGAACCCAGATTCTCTGCAAGAGTAGTTGGAGCTCTTAGCTGCTGAGCCATCTCTCCAGCCCCGTTCTTGTCGGCCTTTTGACCTTAATCAGAACTAAGACTGAAAATAACCCACTAGTTTAACACACTATTGTACTATTCTACGTATAATTCTCATTTCACCCTCTTAAGGGCCCGAAGAATATGGCATCTATTTAAGGATGATGAAATGGAGGCTCAGGGAAGTTAAAAATGGAAGCTATCATAAGATAACACTTTCCTTTTAGAAAAATCTCTCTGGCAAATTTGTGGGAAAGAGTACGGGAGATGAGACTAAAGGTAAGATATTGCTAGCAGGTTAACATAATAACCCAGGTGATAGATAAAGAGTGTATCATAATTTCCTGCAGCTACCACAACAGGAAGGACTCTATAGATCAGCAGATGGGAGAGACAGAGTTCTGGAAAGAAATGAGGATTAATGGTTATCAAGCTCTCTGTGAGGAAAGGAGGTATCGAGAAATCATATTCCAACAAGACGAGAGACATTTTTCCCACTAAGATGGTGAAAGAAAACAAGACTGAGGCCAGCATCTGGTAAATTTAGGAGGGTGGGGTGGAAGGTTTAAAAAGTTCTTACTTGATGGTCGCCACTGTCTTGTCATATATGAGGCAAGGTCATCCATCACAGTACAGGTAAAGAGTTCCAAGAAATACTTTTCTTCCTTTATGTCAGTGATAGATTAATATTTTATCTTTTGAGATTAACACTATTTTTATTATCAACCATAAAACCACAAAAGACTACATAAATCATTTTTGTATGATCCTGAAGTTCATCGCTCATTATTTTCTCCAGGAGATTTGCTTCTTTCCTTCTTGTTTCTTTGAATGAATATTGCCATTATTGCTCATATGAAATACAGGGAACTCAAGTGGAGGGAGATTCAGCAAGGAATATCCACAGGTTCCTGAAAGGGCTGGACCCTAGCTAGTGGCCTTGTCATTTTATCATTGTTTTTCACAAGGAATGATATTGTTGCCTATCAAATAACTTAGTGGCATGTCCCCACTTAGAAACTTAGAAAAGTGGGCTCTGTCTTGCTCCAATTCTTTATTGCCAAGTGAGATGGAGATATTAAAAGTTACTAGCTAGATAATGTAAATGATGATACAATTTTAATGTAAAAGATACTGTGATAAAACAACAGTCAAAATAAACAAATGGGACTGGCATGATGGCACATACCTTTAATCCCAGCCCTTGGGAGGCAGAGAATCACATGGATCTCTGCCAGATCAAGGTCAGCCTGGTCTACATAGTGAGTTCCCAGCCAGCTGGGGCTACAGGGAGATCCTGTCTCAAAAAAAAAAGTTAAATAAATAAATAAATAAATAAATGGAATTTCAAAGGAAATGAATATACAATTCTATATGTATTTTTCAAATTAATTGTCAGAAGAATATATGCCTCATATACTTTTTTAGTACTTAAAAAAAATTTTTTATGTGTATGAATGTACTGTCTGTGTTTAGGTTTGTGCATCCATGTCATGCAATGTCTCGGTCAGAAGAGGGCGTCAGATTCCCCTGGAACTGGAGTTAAAGATGGTTCTCAGCCGCCATGTGGGTGCTGGGGATCAAACCTGGGTCCTCTGCAAGAGCAGTAAGATGCATTTAACCTCTAGACCATCTCTCCAGCCCCTATGCCTGATATTCTTTACGGAGTGTCAGGACAGGGTTAGTTGCAAGTTACTGGATATGAAAGCTCATTATAAATCTATACTGAACAAAATAGCAAGGTATTGGTGCAGGAAGAGAAGTAGTCAAATTGAACAGACTACAATATAGACACAATCCCTTCAAATAAAGTCTCACAGTACTCTCTTATCCCTGGAGAATGTGTTCTAAGGCCCTCAGGGTACCACTGAAATGGCAGATAATACTGGCCCCTGTGCATATCATGTTTCCTATACATTCATGGTTATTATAAAGATTAGACACAGTAAGAGATTAACAACAATAACTAACAGGGTCAAATGTGTTAGCACATACCTATAATCCTAGCAGTGTGGCAGGAGGAGGACCATGAGTTCAAGACCAGTTTGGAATACATAGTACATACCAGGCTAACCAGGGCTACTTAAGATCTTGTCTCAAAGTATCCCAAACTATAAATAACCTAAACCAATTATAATAATGTAGTAAGAGTCACGTGACTGCGGTCCTCTCAGCAATACTGTGTTGTATTGCACTTGGTTCTCTTCTTATAAGGACATGAGGTGATGGCAATGCTACATGATGAAAGTGAGGTGACTGAGGCGGGCACTGGGACAGCATGAGACTACTTACACAGGGCTACTTAATATCAGGACCACAACACCATGACCTGATGGCTCCTACGTGACCAGCAGGCATAGGTATCCAGAATAGGTATGCTGAGTAAAGAGATGAGTCACCTCCTGGGCAGGGTGGATTAGGAAGCATGCTACTGTACCCTCAAGACTCAACCCACCGCAGAGACACATGCACGGCCATGTTTATTTCGGCTCTCTTCACAATAGCAAGGTGCTGGAACCAACCCACATGTCCCTCAACTGACGAGTGGATAGAGAAAATGTGGTACATCTACACAATGGAGTTCTATGCAGCAGTAAAGAAAGATGACATCATGAGCTTTGCAGGAAAATGGCTGGAGCTAGAGGACATCATGCTGAGTGAAGTAACATAGTCCCAGAAAAACAAACGATGAATGGTACCCCTCATCTGTGGATGCTAGTGCCAATTACCTAGTTGTAAGTATTTCTTGTTCATGGCCCCTTGAATTTTTGTCCAAAGCTGTTGGGAGTGATGCATATTGGAAACAACAACAAACAACAACAGAAAGGACTGCATCAAAGATCTGACTGAAACAGTGAACTTCTGCTCAAAACAGTCAACTTCCCCATGGAGAATATTGAGAAAGACTGAGAAAGAGATGAAAAGCATGTTTGGCAGAATACATGAGCTCTGGTGGGTTGGGGGGATAGGGTGGGGGACAGGGGTCTAGATTTGATAAAATATATATATATATATATAAATTTTAAAAAGAAATATACAAAATATCAATAAAAATAAAACATTAAAAATTTTAAAAAAGGAAGCATGCTACTCAGAAACAGCACAGCCTTAGAAATCAATACCATGGATAAACTGAGCAGGCACTATAAATTAACAAGTAATCAATGGAGTGGCTGGAGAAATGCCTCAGTCAGTAAAGAGCTTGTGAGGACATGAATTTGGATCTCCAGTACCCACATAATTGCCAGAAGGACATGGCAACTTATCTGCAATCCCAGCACTCAGGAGGTACAGACAGAAGATCCCACAGCCAAACCAGCTGAATCCATGAGAGAGCTCATCTCAGTAAATAAGGGGAAGAATGATCAAGGAAGACACCTGGCCTCCACATGTACACATATGTGCACACGTGTGCATGAAACAGATACATATGTATATACATTATACATATACACAAAGAAATAGGGAAAAAAGGGTCTTTGATTAATGGGACACAAGAAAATGGAATTAAATCTTCATGTTGCCACCATATACAAAAATCGAGATGAATCAGATATTTCAGCATGAAAGGGAAATGAATTGCTTTGAACACTATAAAGGAAGTGCTCTGTATCTGAGATATGAGATGATTTCTTAAAAGTAAACTAAAACCCTGTAAATCTCTATGAAAAAGAATCATAGATTTCACCACAATGAAATAAAAACCATGATTATCAAAAGCATCCTAAAGAAAGTGGAAAATACAAGCTACAAATTAGAAGAGATATGTAATACATTAACATGACAAGTTAATATGCAGAATATGTAAATGAATTTGATAATCAATAAGGAAAAGAGTTTTCAGCTCAATAGAAAAAGGCTCAGAGGCATCTCACAGGGAAGATATTAGAACAACCAATAACCAAACAAAATGATGCTTAGCCTCATTAGTAATGAAGAAAAAACAAATTGATATCACAGTGAGGTACCATTTTATTCCCATTAGATTGCAAAAACCAATTAGTCCTACAATATTAAGCATAGTAAGAAAGTGGAACCACAGACCGCTTAGCCACTGCTGATGGGAGTGCCTACTGGGGAAATGACACTGGAAAACAAACTGGTGTTTCTTCAGTAAAGATCAATATCTGCGTACTCTGACTTTTCAGGTGTTTATCTCAGAGAAACTCTTAGAGACGTGCACACATAGGCAAGTGCAAGAATCTTCATGACAATTTTGAAACACATACAACTAGAAATAACTCAAAATACACATCATCAGGGATATGAATACATGATATTCATTCATTAGCAATTACCAAATTGCTGGGTGTGGTGGTGTAAGACTTTAATCCCAGCACTCAGGAAGCAGAGGCAAGCAGATCTGTGTGTACAAGGCCAGCCTGATCTACATAGCAAGTTCTAGGCCAGATAGGGCTATAGGGAGATCCTGTCTCAAAAGATGCCCGCCCCCCAAAATTAACAAATGATAGCAATATGCAGAATTGTGGATGTATATTTATTTATATATGTATTATTTATTACGTTTATGTGTCTGAGTGTATTGCCTGTGTGCACATAAGTGCATCAGTGTTGTGCAGTGCCTGTAGAGAACAGAAGAGGGTGGGCATTGGCTCCCCTGGAAGTGTAGTTATGGACTTTTGTTAGCAGCCACGTGAGTGCTGGGAACTGAACCTGGGTCCTCTGCAAGAGCAGCAGGGTATTCGACTGCTGAACCATTTCTCCAGCCCCTTTTAACTTTTCTTAATTGAAGTTTTGCAATTTTCATACAATATAGTTTGATGGTATTTAGATTCCCTCCCTTATGAGCACTGGCCTTCACCTAATTTAATGTTCTTTCTTATATGTAATAAGGCCTATAAAATCTGATTCGTGTCCCGAAATGTCCTTCAGTGTGGGTCCATCCATTGGGCCCACCAAGAGCCCCATCCTGTGAAACACTGTCTCTCTCCCTTCCAACAGCCATCAGTTGCCAAAAGTTCAAATGAGAGACCTTGTCTCAATGAATAAGGGGGAGAGGATCAAGGAAGACAAGGAAGACACGTGGGCTCTGTGTATACATGTAAACACATATGCATGAAACACGCACAGAAGTGTATACATCATACATATACATAAAAAAATAGAAAGAAAAAAAGGGACTTTCAATAAATGGGACATTTATTTGAACATTTATTTATTTGGGTATTCCAAAAGGTTGGGATTTCTTATCCACTTCCCCATGTCTATGCTGGGATTTTTGTCTGGATTTAGCTTGCATAGGACTTGTGTCACCATTGCTGTGAGTTCATGTGAGTAACTGGCCAGCTGTCCAGAAGACTGTTTCCTTATGGTCACCCACCCCCTGGCTCTTACAATCTTTCTGCCTCTTCCACAATGATCTCTGTGCATTAGAAGGCAGAGGTATGAAATAGGTGTCCTATTTAGGGATAAGGCTGGGACCCCAGGAGTGTGTCTGAGATCCCATGTGTGAGGCTGTGAGCCCATGTGTGTGTATGGGACCCCATGTGTGAGTCTGGGACCCCTTGTTTGAAGCTGGAACCCCACGTGTGTGTCTGGGACCCCATATATGAGGCTGGGATCCCCTTGTGTGAAGCTGGAACCCCATGTGTGTGCCTAGGACCCCATGTGTGAGTCTGGGATTCCATGCGTGAGGCTAGAACCCCTTGTGTGAAGCTGGAACCCTAGGTGCGAGACTAGGACCCCATCTGTGTCGGCACCCCATGTGTGAGACTAGGACCCCATCTGTGTCGGTACCCCATGTGTGAGACTAGGACCCCATCTGTGTCGGTACCCCATGTGTGAGACTAGGACCCCATCTGTGTCGGCACCCCACGTGTGAGACTGTCACATGCTGTTCTCTGCTTTCTTCCTACTTATTATTCAGGACTCAACACAAAATCCTTCCTTCCAAATTCTTCCCAGTTGCTCCTTCCTCTCCTGAGGCTGGTTTATTTAATTCTCTACTCCCCCGAGGGCTCTGTACACACCTCCATCTCCATTTGCCACAAGAAGAAAATCACTGTCTACGCAAGTGTGGTACCAGCCGGTCAGGTGCGTAAAGTCAAGGTCACGTCTTAGTAACTGTCTTACTCTAGAATCTCTAAATATTTGATGAATAAATTTAAGAAATTGTGCCTTTACAAGCAGAAAGGAATGTATTTGTGGGAGTATGGGTGTTCCCCTGTTTCCAGTATTTTATACCCATGACATACTTCTTGATGTTTGCACTGCTGTGGAATGCTAAGAATAAAAAGGAGGAAAACTCTTTTAAATATTATTACAAGTATTCAAAAAGTGACATTTTTAAATAACCGAGTGAGAATAGTATTGCAAACCATTTTTCCTTTTTGTAATGAAATAATTTCAATCTAAAGAAAATAAATGGGATAGAGCAACAAACATCACATCCTATGCAGCGTTATCAAACCCCAGCATCAGACATTTTTATAAGGAATGAAAAAACAAAGAATCTGTAGTGGACGTTTCCCTTGTCCCCTTCCCTGGCACATTTCCCTTCAAAGGTCACCAGCTGTTGAACTTCCCATGGATTGATCCATGCATATTTTATGCTCTTTATGACATATATCTGTAAACAATATAACATTGTTTCCTCTTTCAAATTTTAAATAAACGGCATCATCTTGAAGGCAGTTCCCTGAGTAGTGCATAGAATTCCATTGCAAGAAGTTACCCAGCTTTTCTATTTTCTTGTTGATGGACTTTGGGGATTTTTTCTTTCTACTCATAATGATACAAGAAGCATTTTTTGCATCTCTTTGGACACAGGCCACGAAATTTTATCCGCCCTATTTACTTATTATATTGTTAAATCCTAGTAGCCACATCTCCAAATATATTACAGATAATAAAATTTCTTTGCAAGAAGCAGCACTACTTTCAGTCTCAGGAGGGTTTCGGCGTCCTTACTGTTTTGTGTTCTAGCTGCACCATTAACCGTGGCTTCTGCCAGAGTCACAGCTGAGGAATGCTGGCTCCCCTGGGCTTTCTATACACTGTCCTGCCTACTGAGCTTGAGCATCGCCTTATCTTTTTGTTTACTTTTTACTTTGCTCCTAATTTTTTTTTTTTTCTTTTTTCTTTGTCTTTTTGAGACCCGGCCTCCCTGTATAACTGTAGCTGGCCTAGAACTCAATTCATAGTCCAGCCTGGCCTCCCATGGAGATCTGCCTTCCTCTGCTTCCTGAGTCCTGGGATTACAGGCATGAGCCACTACACAGACTCCCTTCCTCCTATTTCTTTTTGTTATAAGCCTGCATGAATTCTTTACCATTTTAATTTTCATAACTTTATGACAAACGGTAAGCCAATTCATCTACTAATCTTCAAAATTGCTAACTTGGAAATTTTCAGGATTTTTTTTTTCCCTTTCCATTTCAATCTTTATGCTGGCCTGGAACTCACTATGTAGATCAGGCTGGCCTCACAGAGATCTGCCTACCTCTGCCCGTTGAGTGCTGGGTTTAAAGGTGTGTGCCACCACTCTCAGTTTATGTTTGTTTGTTGTTTGTTTGTTTTAAAGAAGTGACTATTGTGCGTGGTGGCAGGTACCATTAATCTGAGCACTCAGGAGGCAAAGGCAGAGACAGAGGCAGGGAGGTCTTTGATGGAAGCAGTTCCTCAATTAAGGTTGTCAGGTTCCAGGAGGGTCAAGTTGAGGACAAAAATTAGCCATCACAATAAATATCCCATGTTTCTATCTGTAAGGAATTTTAGTTTGCTTCCTATCCACAGAGGTTCAGAAATCCAAAGACTTTCACTGTGTACCAAGCGAAACTTAAAGTTTCTATAATTTTCTTTTGCCTCCATCGCTAATACATTTTGTTAGACATACTGAGGTGCCTCTGCAGGAAGTCATCCCCTCTGCTGGGCCTCTGCTGAGGCTGGTCTGAAGCATTGCCATTGTGACTTTAAAGGTGTCTTAGAAAGTGCATGTTTGAAGCCAGGTGTGGTGGCACATGCCTTTAATCCCAGCACTTGGGAGGCAGACACAGGTGGATCTTTGTGAGTTCAAGGCCAGTTTGGTCTACAGAGAGAATTCCAGGACAGCTGGGGCTACAGGGAGACCTTGTCTCAAAAAGACAAAAAAAAAAAGTGCATGTTTAAGGAGTGTGTCTATAAGGCACACTCTCAATCCTAGGAGATTTGCCTCTGCTTCATAGAGGAATCTGTGAGCTCCTACCATAAAAATTCTGTAAGGTCAAAATACAAGTTTCTATACCTTGTACTCTGTCTTTTCCCTAGGACTATATTCTCTTGACAACATTTAGGGCTTGATTTGAGAACATGTTACTAGCAAGAAAAACACACCTGTATTTGTTACATTTTCCCCCTCAAATTCTACTCTTTAGTGTGGTGTTTCATCACATTCTATTACAGGCCAAGAAACAAAACCAGGACATACCTTCAAAATTCTACATAGAAATCTCATTTTCTAGGGCCTGAGATTATTGCTCAATAGAATGTTTTGCATGCTAGCGCCAGGCTCTAGCAAACAAAACAAAACAAAACAAAACAAAACAAAACAAAACCACTCTGGGGAATGTCTGCAGGAAAAAGAAGAAAAAAGGGAAAAAAAATCTGTTTTTCTAAATCAAGTTCTCTATTTTCTTTTTTTTTTGGTCTTTTCGAGACAGGGTCTCCCTGTAGCCCCAGCTGTCCTGGAACTCACTCTGTAGACCACGCTGGCCTTGAACTCACAAAGATCTGCCTGCCTCTGCCTCCCAAGTGCTAAGATTAAAGGTGTGAGCCACAATGCCTGGCTAAGTTCTCTGGTTTCTATGTTATTACATGTGACATTGTCACCAAACTTGCCACTCACATTAGCAAGCTGTCTCTTTCCTTCAGTTTCCCATATTTCTCCCATTTTTATTACTTTACTTCATGTTCCTCAAAGTCTACCAGGCTTCTACCAGCTTCCTGGCCCTAAAATCAATGCTACATATTTGCCTTGCATCTAATAAATATTATAAACACACTCCCTTTTCAGGCACCAAGCAATTCCCCATTGTTGAAAAACAAACAACTGCAAAGCTTGGAGGTATAAAACGACTACCATTTACTATGCTCATGGAGTCCATGGGTGAGAAATTCAGACAGGGCACAGTAAAGATGGCTGGACTCTTTCACGATACTGAGGCCTCATTTAAGAAGCTTTAAACAGTCGGGGTTGTGACTGTGACTCAAGAGGCTAAGTCATCTAGAAGCTTCATATTCATGCTTGATGGATTTGTGGGATGTCTGGAGGGACATTTGTTTTTGACTAAGAATATCTGCAGGCAAACTTATATGGGTCTTTCCAGCATGGTAACCTCCATGTAACTGAGCTTCTGCATGTCAGCTAAGGACTCCAAGAGCAAGTATTCCAGTAAGAAAATGGCATGGTCTTTGGTGTCCTAGCATCATAGGTCATTTTGTGTTACCTTTGCAGAGCACTATTGTTGAAGCTTTCAGAACCTGCCCAAATCCAAGAGGAAAGTTAAAGATTTCACCTCTTGATGAGGAAAGTATCAAAGATTGTGAGGCTTGCAAATTTTGTTGCTGTTATTAGGTCTGCCGTATTCAGAAATGGAAATTTCTGAAGTTTCTTTACTTACTAGCACATAGTCTTGTCTTGAATCACAGTATTTATTTAAAGTATTCAGCTATAAAGGAGTGGATTAAAACATTGTGAAATGGAATTTCAAATGAACAATAAGTATCATCAGGTGGCTGGGGAAACAATTCAAATAACTTTAAGAAGCTGCTGAAATTACATCTTGACTCAACATTAACCTCAATAAAAATGATATATTACTTGGGGAACAATTGTATTTAACCTTATAAAGTGAGATCAATGCAATTAAAATGGTTATTCTCTCGAGGCTGCCACATGAATTGTGTGCTCTCTTATTTCATGTGCCTGTAGTGATGACACTTGTGCAAAGCAAAACTCTCAAAGAAAGTACTATAATTTGGATCAGATAAATTTGATAGCCAGAATTCACATTTTTTTCAAACCAAGAATCAGTATGCAAATACTAAGCAAGGAATATTCTAAGTCTGAATGGCTCATGTCGATGAAGAAGCTTTTAGAAGTTTCTTTTCTGATTTTTTTATGTAAGAAAGCCTTTGCTGTAGGAAAAAAATGACTATGAAGAATTTTTTTTTTTTGAGACAGGGTTTCCCTGTAGCCCCAGCTAGGAGAACTTGCTATGTAGACAAGGATAGCCTTAAACTCAGAGATATGCCTGCTTCCCGAGTGCTAAAATCAAAGGCATGCACCACCACACCCTGCTGTGATGAATTTTAATCCTAAAATTATTGTGTACATGTTTTTACTCCTTTCTTAGCAAATGTATTCAAATATTCTTTTAGAGAGAAGAATTTTAAACATAGAGTATTAGAAAATATGGCCTTCTCAGATATCAATTAAAGTCTTCTGTAAATGAGTATCTGGAGCCTGCTTTATTTTGTAGAAGATGAAAAATTATCTAAGAGGGATTTAAAAACCATGGATACATTTTAAAATTCACTCCCATTGAATTCTAGCCAAAAAATTAGACAATGAGAATTTTTAAGACAAACAATGTAATTTTTTTTCTTTTTTTCTTGACAAGGTCTTGCTAGTCATAGCTGGCCTGGGACGTAGACTAGGGAGTTTTATCTGTGAAATTGAAAATGAATTTTGGAGCCAATTTAATATAAGGCTTGTTTGATAAGAGGCAAGCAGTTTTGGAATTAGCAACTACAAGCACAAAAATTGACAAAACATTATTATATGTTCCATGAAATTAAATTTTAGCAGATTATAAAACATGATAATTTAATGCATACAGCCCTATTGGTGATAGTTCCTGTGTACTTGTGTTAGTTTATCTGATATCACCTCAGATATATAATGTTGGGTTTTATATAACGAGGTTTTCCAACACTTTCACGCAACTGGATTCGAAATTTATTATTTTTTTCAAGCTATGATGAGATCAGATGGATTCAAAGTTTAAAACAGTAATATGAAGCCCAAACCAGCTACTAAGCCATAAATAAAAAGAGGAAATCCAGAGTGTGCAGAAGCCAGCTCAGAAACGACTGAACGTGCAAGCGAGTTCAGAAAAGCTGGCAACAGGCATGGCAAAGGCTCCGTGCTGCACCGTCACTCCCTGCTCCAGGGCTCAGGGGAGCCATTTCTAATTAATCACCTTTTCCTGGCAAGTCCCCAACCAGCCTGGATGCAACACTCCACGCAGGTTCTGCTTACTGTGTGGCATTGGCATTTAGATGAAACCTATCTGTCATCTCCAAAGAAGTGACCATAGCGATCCCTCACCGTGGATGAGTTTTTATCTGAGGTATGCAGCCAGTAGGAATTTCAAGGTAAAGCTGCCCTGATACTGAGAAACCTCTAGCAGGCTTTTGGAGACAAGGCAGAGGAGGTGTGAGTGACTGGGCAGTTGAATCTTTAGGGCTAGACTTTTGGCAAAAATTTCACATCCATCAAATAGAGATCGTGAGAACTGTTTCTCAAGATGGTTGTGAAGATTAATAGAGATAGAACCTTAAAATAGGTGCCTGTTAAATGTCAGTTCTAGATTGTAGCCACATATTTTTGAGTGGTACTTAAAGTTCTAGGTCTAGAAAACAAACCCAGCAAGATCTTTGTTAAAACCACTTGACCTGTGTAAGTGAGAGATTGGGGATTCTTATTTGAACCAGAATGCCGACAGAATAACAAGCCATTTTCATGTTTTAAGACAGGAAACTTGAGCAGTGTCATCCAAAGGCGGTATAGAGTCAAAGCAGCACTGAGACCTGGCATTGTGACATGCATGCTCAGAATCCTAGAACTCAGAAGGCAGAGGCAGGAGGATGACTAAAAGTGAAAGGCCAGTATGGTCTATCCAGCCTGGGCTACCATGTAAGAGCTATCTAAAAATTAATTACCTTTTAAAAAGATAACAAAAAATGCAATATATGTAATAGTCAGTGGGTCATTCCTAGTATCCACTTTACTTTAGATAGGACAGAGCCTTTTACCTCACCAGAAGGCTAATTAATCAAGATAGTGTTAAATATGAGAATGGAGTAGCTATAGTTGTTTCAGGAAAGGAGCTGACATGTAATTAACCTTCAGGACTGAGCTTTATCAGGAGAAAGGACCTCAACACCATGCTCTCACCTTGAGGTGAGAGAGCTTCAGAATGGAAATGGTACATTATATTAAAAACAACATAACGGGGCCTAAATAAAAAGAGATGCTTCTCTTTATTATTTTTATCTTAGGTTTATGAGTGCATTACCTGCATCTATATAAGTATGCATGTATGCATTCTACCCACATAGTGCAGTGCCCTCGGAGGTCAGAAGATGGCATAGGATCCCCCAGACCTGAAGTTAGAGATGGTTGTTAGCTGCCATGTGGTTATTAAGAACTGAACCTCAGTCTTCTGCAAGAATAGCTAGCGTTCTTAACCACCGAGCCATCTCTCTAGCCCAAGAGATGTCTCTCTTTAAAACCTGAAAAAGAACTTCATTAAAAGGGATGGCTTAATGGGGCTGGAGAGATGGCCTAGCCGTTAAGAGTGCCAACTGCTCTTGCAGAGGACCCGGGTTCGATTCCCAGCACCCACATGGCGGCTGAGAACCGTCTTTAACTCCAGTTCCAGGGGAATCCGACGCCCTCTTCTGACCTCCATGGCATTGCACAACACAGGTGCACCAACCTGCATGCAGACAGTACATTCATACACATACAAAAATAAAGTTAAAAAAATTAAAATAAAAAGGATGGCTTAATCTCAGACTAAAAGATTATTGTCATGGCAGGATGATAAGGGAAGTCCAAGGAAACTTCAGAGAAATCCCTGGAATAAAGGAAAATGCTTGACTTTTTAAGTTTTCAGGGGGTGGTGGGAAGTTCCATACATGATTTAGTCTTGGGTTGTCTACATAACAAAGATTATGGAGGATCCAGGTGCTAGATAGAACTGTAAATTAGGAGTTGTGGAAACCATAGCACAGAACAGCTTCTTTGTGTATTGTGACCCAGAGTCTTCAATGGCTACTCCATTTTTCCAGCCTTAGAACTGCTTCTTAACTCTGTCCCAACTGCAGGCAGCAGTGAGGGTATGCCCTGATTACTCAAGCTGAAAGATCTGGCCCCTTAGAGTTCCTAGTACGTTAAAGGGACAGCCCTGTGATCTAACAGATAAGACCTTGTTGGAGGTAGCCAGGATCTACAACTTTTACTCTGCAAGTGTAGAGCTTCTCCAACAGTACCAGTAATGTTTTGTTTTTTGGTGAAATTTGGCTCATGAAAGATATTAGATATGGGTTAAGGAAGTCATATAAGGTTTGCTTTTTGTATGTATTCATGACCCATATGAGATATTAGTGCTGCACATATTATGTTAGGAACTATAAAATATCTTGGTAATGTCTGAAAACTGGGAAAGAACTAAAGTAGGAAGTGAAAAATAGAAAAGAGAAGGGTAGATAATGAAGGTCCAGAGGGAAGTCAGGGGTCCTCCTATTCAGGTACCCCAAGGTTTCCTTCCCCAAACCCAGTTTGGCATTGTAATCTCAGCTGTAATCCAGAACCAAATCAAGGAACAAGAAATGTAAACAAGAGTGTAAGGCTTCATAGGATTCAGCACGGTCATTCTCGACAATTACCAGACCACTTAATTCAATTGCTCTCTCTCTTTAATTAGAAGACAATTCGCTCTTTGCAATTTAGTCTCTTTGACATTTAATTAGTGCTTCCAATCTGTAAAGGGTGAGCACTATCAATCAAATTAGAACAGCAGTAATGCTCAATTCCATGGAAACAGCACAGAGGTGGGTCCTACCATAGATGTCCATTCTAACTCTGTAATCATTCATCAAACAGAATTTTTTTAAAATATATTTATTGCTTTTATTTTATGTGTACGAGTGTATTGACTGCATGTGTATAAGTGCACCCATGTTGCGCAATATCTACGGATATTGCCGAAGAGGGTGTTGGATCTGATCCCCTGAAACTGGAGTAACAGACAGTTGTTAGCTGTCATTTGGGTGTTGGGAATCGAACCCCGGTCCTCTGAAAGAGCAGCTAGTGCTCTTAACTGCTAAGCCATCTCTCCAGCTCCAAAACACACTTTTAAAATAATACACTTTTTATTTTTTTATATTTTTATTTATTTATTTATTTACTTATTTATTTATTTTTGGTGTTTTTGAGACAGTTCTTAGTCCCACCTGGCCTGGAGCTCACTCTGTAGACCAGGCTGGCCTTGAACTCACAGAGATCCACCTGCCTCTGCCTCCCAAGTGCTAGGATTAAAGGCGTGCACCACCACGCCCAGCCTAAAATAATACACTTTTTAAATCAGAGTTTTTTGTGAACTAGGAGCCATCAGAAATGAAGATCCAAAGGCTTGGGGAAACTGCATAGTCTGAAGCCACTTGAACAGCAGTCAGTGATGAGCGGCATAGATGACAGTGGTCCACTGAGAGTTAAAAGCCCTGATGTGGCTGCTGTCAAAGTGTGGCAATGGGATGCATTACTCAGATGTTCGTGTGATGCTGACCGTCATATATATACAAGTATAGCACATACAACGCAGTGCGTAACTGTTGTTAAGAAATTATGCTCCTTGTTTCTGTATTTAACATACAGTACTCCCCTAAAATTCATCTTCCTACAGGTGAGACATAGAACTAGAACTTCTCTCTCCTAAATAAACCGCTAAACCAAGAAAGAGCCATCTCTTCTCCTTTGAAGATCCTCATTCTAGAGGAATCTGCCTCACACCTGGGAGGGAGCCCCTCAGAGAGGAGGGATTGTCTTCCTTGGTCTGTTTCCTATTTCTGTGCTCATGCTGTCTCTGTCTCTGTCTCTGTCTATCTCTCTGTCTCTGTCTCTGTGTCTCTGTCTCTCTCCCTCTCTCTGTCTCTCTCTGTCTCTGTCTCTGTGTCTCTGTCTCTCTCCCTCTCTCTGTCTCTCTCTGTCTCTGTCTCTCTTGTGTGGTGTATGATGTATCCGCGTGTGTGTGTGTGTGTGTGTGTGTGTGTGTGTGTGTGTGTGTGTGTGCGCGCGCGCACTCGCATGTGCATGTGGAAGTCATTTCAGGTATCTTCTTCAATCACTTTCCACCTACCTTTTTTTTACATTTATTTATTTATTTGTGTCAGGGAGAGAGGAAGCGGCCCATGGATGTAGCGGTCAGAGGACAATTTTGAGTCAGTACTGTCCTTCCACCTTTTTGGTCTTGGGGATCAAACTCGATTCTCAGGCTTGAAGCAAGCACCTTAACCCACTAAGCCATATCAGCAGCCCTCTCCTGAGATGTTGACACAGAAATACAACTCTCACCTCAAAGAGGTTAAGAGATCATTTATTCTGGAACCAAATATAAATGACTATGGCCTGGAAAAAAAGATTTAGGTGACCTCAAATTTCATTTCCAACATGGAAGCAGTTTCATGAAGTTTTTACAGTAAAAGAATAAATGATAAATCACGGGTCTTTTCAAATAAGTCGGTGAAAACATTAAGTAGGCAGTTTCAACAAAACAGAGAAATCTCAGCTATAGTCCTCAGGTGCTACCTGATGACACTCAGCCTTCTGGTTGGTAGAAACTAGGGTTTTGTTAATACATTCTAAAAGGTTTTTTAATCTGCTAGTTCAGGATATTAGATAAGACACAGGGGTGGTCAAGAAATAGCTACTTAAAGGGCTAAAGATAGCCCAAGATAAACTGTAATTAGGTTGTGCACCTGCAGCATTCCAAACTTGCTGCAATCATTGAAGTTGTAATCAGCTCAACAGCCTTGCAGAAGGTTCATTTTGAAGATGTATGATATTTTCTTCTAGAACTTTCGTTCACAGAAACAAAGTCCCTCACTGAGCCCAGTACTCACTGATTGGCTAGGCTGGCTGGCCAGTGAAATCTAGGAAACTGTCCCTACTCGCCATCCTGGCATTGGGGTTACAGACACACCCTACGTTCATCTTTTGACCTGCTGCTAGGGTACTGACTTCACGTCCTCATGCTTGTATGGCAGGTACCTTATGGACTAAGCCAACTTCCTAGCTCTAGACCATATCCTTTAGTATGATAATGTTTTCATATAGCAAAACCCAAGTATGAAAATGGACAGTTTTCCCAGAGCCTCTGAGTCTTCCTTACTGAAAGCTCCCATGTAACATAAAACTTTCACTAAATAGATTTGTTATACTTTTCTCTTGTTAATCTTCATTATAAGAAAGTTGGCTACATGTTCAGTTTTGGTATGTGAAGAAAGGCATCCCATCTTCCGGCTCCCATGGTACTTGTGGTAAACGGCAAGCTGACTATGAAGCTGGAGCACAGCCTTTGCTGGAAGGTGAGGTCTGGGCAGTTAGACCATGAAGGGCCTTCTCTGAAATGCTGAGGAGTTGGACTTGTGGAACACAGAATGCATCAGAAATTTGGAAGATGATTTTATTGAGGCTATTGCAGTAGAGAGAGCATTTACAGATGGAGAGCACCCTAAAGAGGAAGAAAATGTTTTCTAAAAACAAGTGAATTGTTGAGGAGGAGTCGAAATGGGTCCTTCCATGGAGAGTGGAAAGATCACCAAGAACTGGGCTGGTTGCTCTAATGTTGCTGCTGTGCCTGACATAGTGGTCCCTGTTCAGCACTTTGAGACTTTCTCCCTTTGTACCAATGAGGATATTTAAGGTACTCAGGATTTACAGTCAGGTATGAGACCTGGCCGACAAGCACTGGTGGCAGTGCTACCAGCAAACAGCTGCTCCCAGCTACTCCCATATGAAGAACTAGTCTCGGCCTCTTGCCTGCCCCTGCCCTTACTTTTTGTCTGGATCCACACCTGAGCATCCTTCCCTAGTTTGACTTGGAGTCTCTAGTTCTTACCTTTTGCTTGGATATACCCTAGACTATGACAACTCCCAACAAGATCCACACAGGGGTTCGACCCATGTTGTTTAAGAACCTTCTGTGCTTGCTGCCATCCAGCCAACTCCTTAGATCTCACACTGCCCACACCATATAGGGATTGTCTGGAGTAAGCAGCCAGCAGGTTGGGCCTGTGAGAGAGGCAGCAAGCCCAGCTCAGAGTTGAGCTCCTGAACTAGTTCCTGGGCCTTGAGCCCCATAGCAACTAGTGGGTAAACTGTACTCGGGGTTTTCAAACACTGGCTTCTATGGATTAGAATAATAATTCTAATCCATTAGCCCTGAAATGAGTTGAATAAATTTAACATTGTACCAGAAGATGTACTAGGGAGAAATATGACTACAAATTACATGGTTCTGAAATTATGCTATCAGATAAACGAGCTCAGTTCAGATGTTCTGCTTCAGAAAAACATAAAAACTAATAAAATGCAAAACATTACTGAGATTGCTCAAATTTCCCAAGAAGTAATCTAACAAAGGAAATACATAGCCCTGCTAAGGTATCTGAAACCTCTGTGGAGAGAGAAAGACCTCAAATAAATCCAATTACTATCATGAGCCTGGGATGAGTCTTCTGGTTGAACGTCACAGAAAAGTAAAGATTCTTATATACGAGGGCTTTTTTAGAGACAGATATCAAATAAACAGTAGATTTTAATCTCTCTAACAAATGGTTTCAATGCAGTTGGCTGTTAGTACCATTATTATGAATTTAAACAAAATTAAACTGAGCCATGAAACTTAATAATACCTTGGATTTATAGACCATTCTGCTTAAGATAACTCCCTTTTTCCCCTTCAGCACTTCCAAAGTCAATTCACTTCTGTCTAATATAAGAGATGGCCTAGCAGTTAAGATTGCCAACTGCGCTTGCAGAGCACCTGGGTTCAATCCCCAGCACCCACATGGCAGCTGAAAACCATCTTTAACTCCAGTTCTAGGGGAATCCGACACCCTCTTCTGACCTACACAGCATTGCACGACATGGGTGTACAAACCTGCAGGCTGACAGAACATTCATACACATACGAAAATAAGTAAAATTTTTTAAAAAAAATTTTTAAAAAGTAAAGCACAAAGTTTATCAGTTACATTCCCATCTTCTCCCAGTAAATTTTACTAGCATTTTCCTTCACAGTAATCTTCTACATAGTGATTTCCATATAAGGTCCACCAAGTATTTCTCAAGCATTAATTAAGCTTTGGAATACTCCAGCAAGGGAGAGGACCCGCTTTCTACCCAGCAGTCCTCCACATGCTGAGAGAGTGGCTGGAAGGACATTTGTTCCTGTCAATCAGAATCAGTACCAAGAGCTTTAACCTGTGGGAGGAGAGAGTGTGCTACTTCTGCCAGAATTACAAATGACACCACAATGCCTCCGCTGGCTTCAAGGAAGACAGGGTGACTTGTCCTGTCAATTAACTGCTCTCTTACAGAGTATGGGAAAATATTTTAAAGTTTGACTCTGAATAATTGGTATGAGTTTAATTACATTAATGCTTTGAAATCCATTTGAATTCAGTGTTCTATCCTATTATATAAATGTTACTTTTTTTTTTTTTTTTTTTGGTCTTTTTCGAGACAGGGTCTCCTTGTAGCCCCAGCTGTCCTGGGACTTGCTCTGTAGACCAGGTTGGCCTCGAACTCATAAAGATCCTCTTGCCTCTGCCTCCCAAGTGCTAGGATTAAAGGCGTGCACCACCAAGCCTGGCAACAATAAATGTTACTTTAGTAACAGCTTTAGGTTTTATGTAGCTGGTCAGTCGAAAATAAGAAATGACCATATAGGACAGCATTAGAGAGGTATTCATTTCTTCACCCACATGCACCATATCTTACCTTTTAAGTGTGAACATAGAACTTCAGCTTAAAGACCCTAGTTAAACAGAGAATTGGAGAAGAGGGGGAATTAGCTGGATGACCCAGCTACTCCCCTCCAGCCCTGGAAGTATGAGCCAGAAAGGTTAAGGGGTTTAACAGATAAATATTTGTTCTATTAAGCTATTTAAACATTTGCAAGCATTTTTCTTTCTTTTTTTCAATTCTTTTTAAATGTGTATGAGTGTACAGTCTGCATGTAGGTTGGTGCACCCATGTCATGCAATGCGGCAGAGGTCAGAGAAGGGCGTCGGATTCCCCTGGAACTGGAGTTAAGACGGACCTTAAACGCCATGGGGTGCTGGGAATCTAACCCCGGTCCTCTGCAAGAGCAGCCGGCGCCCTTAACCACTGAGCCATCTCTCCATCTCTGCAAGCATTTTTCTAAGCCATCTTTTTGCAACGTTAGTCTATGAATTATTATACTTATGGTTCAGCAGCATGGGCTGCCAGTTTCCCAGCATACCAACAGCAAAGCTGGTCTCTCCAAACCACCAGCCCGCTCTTGACAACCACTGCTGGTAATTAACATTGTGTCCAGAAACCTAGCCCTACCCTTATAGCTCCAAGGCAGGAATTATCTGACGACTTCTTGGTTCTCAACTGTATGATGTAATTGTGCATTCATTTTAGTCCCAGCTCTTCATGAGGCTGAGATGAGAGGATAACTTGACCCGAGGAGTTCAAAGCCAGCCTAGGAAGCAGAAACACCACCACCTCAAAACAGACAAACAAGCAAACAGACATCTTTAGGGATAAAGTCCTTGTAAACATTTTAAATGCCTCACACTGATTTTTCACCCACAGACTCTGGAATAACTATAGAACTTCTCAGGAGTCAAGTGAAGCAGCTCAGCCTTACCTGCAACATAATGTCTATGCTATCTCCAATTCCAAGAAAACTCTTCTGCCAACACTGAAAAGGTGTTTGTACCTGCCATATTCTTCACTGTGATTTCCATCTTTTTGATGTTGCAAGAAGCTTGATACTGGCTTGAAACATTGGCCAGAAACAGGAACTGACTGGGCTCATCCTCAGGGCCAATTGATTTGTTCTGTTTTCCTTAATAATACTGCAGCCTTGGTCCTGAGAAGCAGTGTTGAATTAAAGAGGCATTATAGGAGAAGATAAATGCAGCTAACTTCTAGTAGAAACCAGATACTGTGCAAATATATAGGCCAGTGGGTCAAGGAATATACACTATAAATATAGCTTATAAGGACACTGTAAAACAGGCCAGCTGGGACTACCCTAAAGAGGTAATCTAGGTTAGCACTTAGCAAAGGAAGACGTTTCATTTTCGTTTTCATTCCTACCCCCTAACCCAATCTTTTGAAAAGACAGATTTTTCAACATGGATTTAAGAGAGAAAGAGGTGCTGGGCGTGGTGGCGCAGGCCTTTAATCCTAGCACTTGGGAGGCAGAGGCAGGCGGATCTTTGTGAGTTCAAGGCCAGCCTGGTCTACAGAGTGAGTTCCAGGACAGCTGGGGCTACAGGGAGACCCTGTCTCAAAAAGACCAAAAAAAAAAAAAGAGAGAGGAAGAGGTACAGCATTGATTGTGGGGGGAAAGAAGAAGTTGTCCTTCGGCTGGTCTGATACCCCAGTGGCTTTGGGGAGGTCCACAGAAGCTGTGTTAGTAAGTGCCGAATGACAATGAGACAAGCGCTTCCTTTTTTCTTCCTGTTAAAATCCTGGTTATACCAAGATAAAAATCTCAGTTTGTTGTAGGTCTTAAAAACCTTTCTGGCATTTGACAATATCTCTTCTTTTTAATAAAGAATTAAGGCAACAGGGCTGGAGAGATGGCCTAGCGGTTAAGAGCACCGACTGCTCTTGCAGAGGACCCGGGTTCGATCCCCAGCACCCACATGGCGGCTGAGAACCATCTGAAACTCCAGTTCCAGGAGAACTCCCATTCCAGGGGAATCTGACACCCTTTTCTGACCTCTGCAGCATTGCGACACAGGTGCACAGACCTGCATGCAGACAGTACATTCATACACATAGAGAAAAATAAATTAAAAAATTAAAAAAATATTAAAAAGAAAGAATTAAGGCAACAATATCAAGCAGCTTGAATCTGAAGATGTAGCTTAGTTTTCATTTGTATTTATTTATGTGTTATCTTTTGTTCAAGACTAATGTTCAATTTGTTTGGGGGGTATTTATTTATTTTTCTTATTTATTTATTTATTTATTTATTTATTTATTTTTATGTGTATGATTGTACTGTCTGCATGTAAGTAGGTGCGCCCGTGTCATGCAATGCTCCGGAGGTTAGAGAGGGTACTGGATTCTCCTGGAACTGGAGTTAAAGATGGTTCTTAGCCACCATGTGGGTGCTGGGAATTTTACCCAGGTCCTTTGCAAGACCAGTTGACGCTCTTAACCACTGAGCTATCTCTCCAGCCCCATGTTCTTCAATTTGTAATAGTGATTTAAGACTTCTTTATAAACTACATTTGCTTAAGAAAATATGACATAATAAAACAGGATGCACACATATACAGCAAACTTCCTGAAAGGGATATACTACTAAACATTATTCACCTTATTTAAAGGTGAGCATGCTTTTAAGACAGACCTCATTGTCAGCCTGAGCTTAGCGCATATATCAGAAGGATGATGCCAAATTGTAAAAACTATTAAGTAATGGGCATTTAATTTTAAGAGATAAACTGGCCTCCAACTCCCAGGCTTCAGGCATTCGCCCTGCTTCGGCCTCATAGTTAGCAGAAGCTTATGACCTTGTGCCCATCTACAAGAAATCAGTGTGCATATTTCAGTGCTGGAGATCAAACCAGGTTCTCACGCATGCTAGGCAAGTGCTCTGTCAGTGAGCTACAACACAACCCAAAATAAGCTATATTTGAAATCTAAATGCCATTTGATTTATTATACATGTGTCCCTAAGTCTGCTTTCAAATGGAAACCCTTAAGAATGTCCAATTTAAGCATTTAGGTTACCTAGAAAAATTTCCACTTGATTTTAATATTCACACTGGAACTAGGAGGTTTGGTTTGATCTTTTTTTTTTTTTTTTTTTTTTNTGTGTTAGTAAGTGCCGAATGACAATGAGACAAGCGCTTCCTTTTTTCTTCCTGTTAAAATCCTGGTTATACCAAGATAAAAATCTCAGTTTGTTGTAGGTCTTAAAAACCTTTCTGGCATTTGACAATATCTCTTCTTTTTAATAAAGAATTAAGGCAACAGGGCTGGAGAGATGGCCTAGCGGTTAAGAGCACCGACTGCTCTTGCAGAGGACCCGGGTTCGATCCCCAGCACCCACATGGCGGCTGAGAACCATCTGAAACTCCAGTTCCAGGAGAACTCCCATTCCAGGGGAATCTGACACCCTTTTCTGACCTCTGCAGCATTGCGACACAGGTGCACAGACCTGCATGCAGACAGTACATTCATACACATAGAGAAAAATAAATTAAAAAATTAAAAAAATATTAAAAAGAAAGAATTAAGGCAACAATATCAAGCAGCTTGAATCTGAAGATGTAGCTTAGTTTTCATTTGTATTTATTTATGTGTTATCTTTTGTTCAAGACTAATGTTCAATTTGTTTGGGGGGTATTTATTTATTTTTCTTATTTATTTATTTATTTATTTATTTATTTATTTTTATGTGTATGATTGTACTGTCTGCATGTAAGTAGGTGCGCCCGTGTCATGCAATGCTCCGGAGGTTAGAGAGGGTACTGGATTCTCCTGGAACTGGAGTTAAAGATGGTTCTTAGCCACCATGTGGGTGCTGGGAATTTTACCCAGGTCCTTTGCAAGACCAGTTGACGCTCTTAACCACTGAGCTATCTCTCCAGCCCCATGTTCTTCAATTTGTAATAGTGATTTAAGACTTCTTTATAAACTACATTTGCTTAAGAAAATATGACATAATAAAACAGGATGCACACATATACAGCAAACTTCCTGAAAGGGATATACTACTAAACATTATTCACCTTATTTAAAGGTGAGCATGCTTTTAAGACAGACCTCATTGTCAGCCTGAGCTTAGCGCATATATCAGAAGGATGATGCCAAATTGTAAAAACTATTAAGTAATGGGCATTTAATTTTAAGAGATAAACTGGCCTCCAACTCCCAGGCTTCAGGCATTCGCCCTGCTTCGGCCTCATAGTTAGCAGAAGCTTATGACCTTGTGCCCATCTACAAGAAATCAGTGTGCATATTTCAGTGCTGGAGATCAAACCAGGTTCTCACGCATGCTAGGCAAGTGCTCTGTCAGTGAGCTACAACACAACCCAAAATAAGCTATATTTGAAATCTAAATGCCATTTGATTTATTATACATGTGTCCCTAAGTCTGCTTTCAAATGGAAACCCTTAAGAATGTCCAATTTAAGCATTTAGGTTACCTAGAAAAATTTCCACTTGATTTTAATATTCACACTGGAACTAGGAGGTTTGGTTTGATCTTTTTTTTTTTTTTTTTTTTTTTGAAACAGGGTCTCCTGTAGTGCCAGCTGTCCCCATCATGCCCAGAAAACTAAAACAAAACCAAAAAATCTCTTAGGTGGTCCAGTGGTGGTGCACACCTTTAATCCCAGTGCTCAGGAGGCAGAGACAAGCAGAGCTCTGTGAGTTCAAGGGCAACCTGGTCTACATAGCAAATTCCAGGCCAGCTGGGGCTAAAGAGAGACAGTCTCAACCCCCCCCCAAAACAAATAAACAAAAAAAAAACTAATAAAAAAATTAAATAAACATCTCAAAGTAGATTTTTCTAAAGCTGTTCATTTCAGGCGGGGTGGAGAAAAGGGATCGTCAGTGGATTTGAGGGTGAATATGCTCAACGTATAGTATACACGTGGATTAAAGCTTAAAGTTTTAAAAATTTATTATTTTTTAATTAATTAATTAATTAACATGAATGTACTGTCTGCATGTAGGTTTGTGCACCCGTGTCATGCAATGCCTCAGAGGTCAGAAGAGGGTCTTGGATTCCCCTGGACCTGGAGTTCTCCTGGAATTGGAGTTACAGACAGTTCTCAGCCGCCATGTGGGTACTGGGGATCGAACCTGGGTCCTCTGCAAGAGCAGTCAGTGCTCTTAACTGCTAGGCTATCTCTCCAGCCCCAAAATTTATTTATTTTTTTTATGTGTATGAGTGTATTGTATGCATGTAGGTTAGTGCACCCGTGTTGTGCAATGCCACAGAGGTCAGAAGAGGGTGTCGGATTCCCCTGGAACTGAAGTTAGAGATGGTTCTTAGCTGCCATGTGAGTGCTGGGAATCGAACCCAGGTCTTCTGCAAGAGCAGTAGGTGCTCTTAACCACTGAGCCATCTCTCCGGCCCTAAAGCTTAAATTTTTTAAAAAAGAGTTTGAGCCGGGGGTGGTGGTGCACACCTTTAATCCCAGCACTCCGGAGGCGGAGGCAGAGGTAGGCAGATCTCTGTGAGTTTAAGGCCAGCCTGGTCTACATAGTGAGCTCCAGGCCAACTGGGACTAAAGGGAGACCTTGTCTCAAAATGACCAAAAAAAAAGAGCTTGAACCTCAGTACGCTGTCCCAGAGGACGTAACATTGTTAGATGAAAGTCCAGGGTGTGAGGTGGGCCACCTCATGAGTTCCTCATCTGGGGGGCCCCTGAGCCTCCCAAGATAATATAGGCCATTTTCTTGTTTTTTTTTTTTCACATAAATTTATTTATTTATTTTTAACAAATCTAGACCCGTGTTCCCGCTCATTCCCCCACCCCGTCAGAGCTCGTGCATTCTGCCAAACATGCTTTCCATCTCTTAGTCTTTCTCAATATTTTCCATGGGGAAGTTGACTGTTTTGAGCAGAAGTTCACTGTTTCAGTCAGTTCTTTGATGCAGTATTTTCTGTTGTTGTTGTTTCCAAAATGCATTATGCCCAACTGCTTTGTACAAAAGCTCAGGGGGCCCTACACAAGAAATACTTACAACTGGGTAATTGGCACTAGCATCCACAGATGAGTGATACCATGCATCGTTTGTTTTTCTGGGACTGTGTTACTTCACTCAGCATGATGTCCTCTAGCTCCAGCCATTTTCCTGCAAAGCTCGTGATGTCGTCTTTCTTTACTGCTGCATAGAATTCCATTGTGTAGATGTACCACATTTTCTCTATCCACTCGTCAGTTGAGGGGCATTTAGGTTGGTTCCAGCTCCTTGCTATTGTGAAGAGAGCTGCAATAAACATGGCCTTGCATGTATCTCTGTGGTGGCGTAAGTCTTGAGGGTACATGCCCAGGAGTGGTATGGCTGGGTCGGGTGGCAAGTTCATTCCAAGTCTTCCAAGGGTTCTCCACACTGCTTTCCATAGTGGCTGTACAAGTTTACATTCCCACCAGCAGTGGATGAGTGTTCCCCTTTCCCCACAACCTCTCCAGCACTTGGTATCATTTGTTTTCTTGATCCTAGCCAGTCTTATTGGAGTAAGATGATATCTTAAAGTGGTTTTCATTTGCATTTCCTTAATGATTAGTGATGTTGAGCAGTTCTTGAGGTGTTTCTCAGACATCTCTAATTCCTCGCTTGTGAAGTCTCTGTTCAGTTCTTTGCTCCATCTATTGAGCGGGTCATTTGTTTTCTTTTTTCTTTGTTTTTTGATTAGTTTATATATTCTGGAAATCAATGCTTTGTCAGCTGTATCTGCAGTGAAGGTTTCCTCCCATTCTGTGGGATTTCTCTTCACTTCCTTGATTGTTTCTTTTGATGTACAGAAGCTTTTGACTTTGATGAGATCCCATTTGTCAACTGTCGACCTTAATTCTTGTGCAGCTGCTGTCTGATTTAGGAAGTCTTTTAGGCCATTTTCACTGCTGTCGCTTGTACACCAGAACTAGATAAGATCCTCTTGCTGAAGATAACCCACAATTTGGTTGCAGGACATAGAGAAGTCAAACTGGAGCTAGCTGGAAGAGCCCAAGTAATCATTAATGGGCATCTTATTTATATTATGCTTTAGTAAAACAAATGTCTAGCAAAAATCACTTAGTTTTAAATTAAGTGATAAATATAATAACTACAGTCAGAAACTTGGGCAAAAACAGAAAAAAGACGCTGTTAATTCCAGTCTACAATGCCCTTCCGGCTATGACTACTTACACTCGTTCCATCATTGTGCGTGTGTGCATGTTATGAGTGTTCCGTATACTCAGGGTTTCTTTCCTCTCTCCATCTTTCTACACAACTTTCTCTCCTTAGAGTGGCTTTCATTCACCATGTTTCCTTATCACTAAATACTTCAGTGTGTACTTTCTAGTAACAAGGATATTCTCTTACATAACCACAGCACAATGATTGAATGTTAAGAACTTGAGCACTGATACAAACGAAATCTAATCTTCACTCCACTTACATTCCCTCAATTATCTCAATGTCTTTTACAGCATTTTGTTTCAATCCAGGATCCAATCAATAATCACATATTGGATCTAACAGTGACGTGAATCCAACAGCCTCCTTTGATGTGAACAATTCCTTTGCCTTTCCTGACATTGATTCATTAAAAAATTCAGCCAGTTGTGTGTTGTAAAATATCCATCAGCTTGAACTGGTCTGATTTTCCCCATGATTAATGGATTTACACACAGCTATAAATAATGCAACCGTAAATATTTCTTCATGGTATTTAGAAGTCTTAGCTTTTGTAATTTCACAATATAATGTAGTGATACTAGTGTTGCAATAAACAACTTAAGACATACTTTTTTATATTTTGGATTATTTCCTTAAAATGTGAAAACCAGACATAGATCAAGGAATATGGGTATCTTTGAAAGTATGTGACATTCTCACTAGCCACAGTTGAGAGACCCAGGTTCATGACAACCTTCCAAGTTTTAGAACTATCATTCTACTTTTCCCCCATTAAGTTAATGATCATTTTAAAATGCCATTTGGGGATAATTTTAATTCTTTTTAAAAAATATTTTAATTAAAAAAAAATTTATGTGTATGAATGTACTATCTGCACGTAGGTTTGTGCACCCGTGTCATGCAATGCCTCGGAGATCAGAAGAGGATGTCGGATTCCCCTGGAACTGGAGTTAAAGATGGTTCTCAGCCGCCATGTGGGTGCTGGAGATCGAACCCAGGTCCTCTGTAAGAGAAGTCGGCACTCTTAACTGCTAGGCCATCTCTCCAGCCCCATTTTATTAATTTTTAATGTATATATTATCTGCATGTATATAAGTGCACCGTGTCATACAATGCCTGCAGAAGTCAGAAGAGAGCATCAGAATCCCCTGGAACTGGAGTTTATGGACAGTTGTTAGCTGCCATGTTGGTGTTGTGAAATGAATGTAAGAGCATTCAGTGCTCTTAACCACTGAGCTATCTCTCCAGCTCTTAGAATGTTAGTTCTTTCTCTTGGTGGGGGGTGGGGGGGGTGGGGGGGTGGGGGGTGTTGTTGATACAGAATCTCCCTGTAGCCCCAGCTGTACTGGAACTCACTATATAGACCAACTAGCCTTGAACTCACAGAGCTCCGTCTGCCTCTGCCTCCCGAGTGCTGAGATTAAGGTCGTGCTCCACCATGCTAGATGAATTTTAGTTCTTTATACCATTTTCTGTTAATAATAAAAATTTCCTCACTGGAATTTTCCAGCAATAGCTACTATTGACCTGACACAGTTCTAGGTATTTATAAGTGGATATGTCCTATGTTCTGATGTGCTGCCCTCAGAATAAGTTTGAACTACGTAAAACTCCTGGGCTTCTGTTATCTAGCTGGTGCTGACCTCTGCCCTCTGGTCAGTTCCCTCTGCCCCCAGCTTCTCCTCATCCTTCATTCTCCACTACACAGTTTGTAGTTTACTGAAAACAAGTTTTTTCTTGCCTCTGGGACTTTGGCACTACAGGAGAAGAAAAATAATTTTTTCTTTGTTCTTCATATTTTTAGCTGGGACAGATCCCTATAACAAAAAACAGATTAAGGCAGGATCAACAAACACAAGCGTATTAAGATGCATTCCTCATGTATGGTTGGGAGGCCCAGGGTATGAGTAATTCTCAAGAAGAGGCTTTGGATCCAGGCTTATGATACATGTCAGCAGTGGACAATGCAATTTTTAGAGACATGAGACAAAGGACTAGGATTTTAAATCTTTGGGGATGGCCAATTGTGGAAAGGAAGATAAGTGGGGTTTTGCTAGCGATGTCCCTCAGGTGCTGTCTCTAGGTACGCATTAAGGGTCTAAAGCTGTCTTTGCTGACGAACTTTGTCCTTCCTGGTAGGAAGAAGAGTGACGTCTTTGCTTTGGGAAACATACCCGATGAAGAGACAGGAGCTGATAACTTTGTTATCTGCTTCTTCTCAATAGTTTTTAGCTCAAAAACAGTCCCTATGCCAAAATACGATGTTTTCAAGTGGCAGATTCAAGTCTTCTAAGCACAAATTTGACCTCAATCCTCTTCCTCTATTATCTCTTGCACCCCAACTTTGAAGTTCTACCTTAGATGTCACTCATTCTTTCCCTGATGCCCACCACGCCCCTGTGCCAAAAGACTAAGGTACTCACCTTGTCTACCTCCCCCACCCCAACTTCAATGTGTTGCTTCCTCTGTGTCCTAGGATCTGACAGTAAGTTCCTTAGGCCGCCTGCAGGCTGTGTACTGAGGTGCAGACAGACGGAGGAGGGAGGAAGAATTCTGGATGAGCCCCAAGGGATCAAAGAAAGGAACAACCCCAACCCAGGAGAAATTCCAAGAGGAAACAACTCGTTTATTGGCTGGAGTGTATGTGTGGGGGGAGGGGACGTGTCTTTTTTTTTTTTTTTTATGTGTATGAATGTACTATCTGCATGCAGGTTTGTGCACCCGTGTTGTGCAAAGCCTCGGAGGTCAGAAGAGGGTGTCGGATTCCCCTGGAACTGGAGTTAAAGACGGTTCTCAGCCACCATGTGGGTGCTGGGAATCGAACCCAGGACCTCTGCAAGAGCAGTTGGTGCTCTTGACCGCTAGGCCATCTCTCCAAACCCCCTCCCCGGGGGGGGGGATTATATACCAATATTTGGCGGGCTTTTGAGGCGAGAATGGGGGGTGAGAGGGGGTCCGGGAATTTCACTGTGTTTAGTGTTTACGAAAGCCGCTATTGGCTCCATGGGTTTCCTGGAACCAAGATGTGCTGTTAAAGAGTGCAGGAATGTGATGCTTTTTTGCCTGAATCTTCAAAGCACAGAGAGTGTGTGTGTGTCGGGGGGGAGGTTGGCTTAGGCCCCCTGACCTTCACAGGTAATTGGGGTAAAAAAGCCTGAGCCCCATTTAATGCTCCAGACAAAAGAAGCATCAATCCCACATCAATGGTTAGTTGTTCCACCACTATCCTGTGCTGGATAGCTTTAGTAGTCAACTTCACATACCTGGGTTGAAGGAGCCTCAGTTGGGGAATTGCCACCATTGGACCCGGCCTGTGGCCATGTCTATGTGGTATTTTCTGGATTGTTCAGTGATGTGGGAGAAGCCAGCCCACTGTGGGTGGTAGCACTCCTGGGCAGGTTATCGCGTATTGTATAAGAAAGCAGTCTGAGGGGCTGGAGAGATGGCCTAGCGGTTGGGAGCGCCGACTGCTCTTGCAGAGGACCCAGATTCGACCCAGCACCCACATGGTGGCTGAGAACCGTCTGGAACTCCAATTCCAGGAGAACTCCAGTTCCAGGGGAATCCAACACCCTCTTCTGACCTCCATGACATTGCACGACACGGGTGCACAAACCTACATGCAGATAGTACATTCATACACATACAAAAATAAATAAAATTAAAAAAAAAAAAGAAAGAAAGCAGCTGAGCATGGGCCAGGGGAGCAAGCCAGTAAGCACTGCTCCTCAGTGGCCTGTGCTTCAGCTCCTGGCTCCTGCCCTGAGTTGCTGCCTTGGTTCCCTCATGAACTGTGACCCCAGAAAATGTGTGCCAAATAAGCCCTGTCCTCCTCAAGTTGGTATTTGTCACAGCAGTAGAGAGGCTAACTAAGACATCCCCCACCCCATTTTTTTCTTCTCCTAGCACTTGGCACAGGCTCAAAAGATTTGCTGTCTTAACCACTGAACAGATTTTTAAAACATGAGGGAACACATGAAGGAAACCTCTCACTTCCCCTGCCCCCCCCCCCTTTGTTTTCTCTTGCAGACAAAATTCACTTCCAGGCTACTGACTGTAATATTTGTGATGCTCTTTGCTGTCTCTAAGATGTCACTTCTTCATCACTCTTGGGCAGTGAAGGTTGGAAGCCAGGAATTAGGCAGTTCACTGGCTGGAAAAAAAGGTAAAAGGAGGAAATTGGAGTCAGAGGAAGTAAGAGATGAGAGGAAAATTCATTTTTAAAAAATGTAAAGTTTTGGGAATTTATTGCTAAACATTTTATCCACTGCTTAAAAAACTGTCTAGATTATAACCTTACCATGCAACAGAGTAGCCACTAAGTACACATGGCTGTTAAAACTAATTTAAAATTTCAGTCTCTTAATTGTATTAGCCACATTTTGGGTGCTCAGTCACCATATATGTTTAGAAAATTCTCATATTAGATAGTGCATATATAGGGTATTTCCAACATTGTGCAAAGTTACTGGGCAGCAGTGGTTTAAAACAAAAAGTTTCAGTATGGTGCTGAGCTCCTTCCAGAAGAAATTCACATTAACATACCTACAGCCCAATTCTACTAATTATTCCATAAGTGCACTTTCCATAGGGATAAAGTTAAAACTTCATAGCTAATAGACAGTTGTGATTAATGTTAGAAACTACATTCCATTTTCAAGGTTATACTTAATTTTTTAAATTTGCAAGTTGTCAGTAGGGAGGTCTACCTGATTATACAGTGGCTTTTAGTTTTTCCTGGTCTTTAATAACTTACTGTGTTAGATTTTTCATATTAACTCTCATTTCCTACATCAAACTATTTTGATAAAAGCAACCACATTTTCACACATTTTTGTCATAATTTAGTTCCATATAATATTTACAATAGTATCTACGTGGACAGATGTCTTGCTTAAATACCTTTGAAAATACAGTCATAGGTTCAGAAGTTAAGAGCACCAACTGCTCTTCCAGATGACCAAGGTTCAGTTCCCAGCACCCACAGGGCAGCTAACAACTCACCCACAGGGCAGCTAACAACTTTCTATAATTCCAGTTCTAAGGGATCCAACACCCTGTTCTGGCCACTGTGGGCATTGAATGCATGCATGCAAAACACTCATACATATAAAACTAAAAGCAATTTAAAAAACAGTCATAGGCCAGGTGTGATGGTGAACACATTTAATCCAGCACTCAGGAAGCAGAAGCAGGTAGATCTCTATGAGATTGAGACCAGCCTGGTCTATATAGTTCCAGGCCAGCTGGAGCTACAGGGAGGCTATGTCTCAAGATAACAAAACAAAAAGAAACAAACAAACAAACACAACCACAGAAGTTTGAGTAAGTGGGTTGGGGCTGTAACTCAGTGGTAGTATTTGCCTAATGTGTAAGAGGCTCTAGGTTTAATCACCAGCAAAACAGACAGACGGACAGACAGACATACACACACACACACACACACACACACGCACACACACACACACACACTACATTTCCAACTTATAATACTGACAAATGCCTTATTCTTTGTAAGGAGTTATATGTGCATTTGAAAATGCCTCTGCTGGCTCTAGGCAAACTCCTTGGATTTTTTAATCAATGGTTACTTTCTAACAATAAATTTACATGTTTTCATCAGCAGTAATATCTAGTTAATAAGAATTGTGTATGTGTGTATGTGTGTGTCTGTGTGTCTGTGATTTGCTGGAGTTCCAACTCAAGATCTTGCACACACTCAGTCAGTACTCCACTATGGATCTACATCTCCTGTCCCATAGTAAATATTTATTAGTGGATTAATAGACAAATTAAAACTATTTTAGAGAGAAAATACTATTTCCCTTGCACAGTGATAATGCGGTTGATAACTCAATCAGATCCTAATTATTCTGGAGCTATTAAAGTACATATTAAAGTACAAGTACTCTGAGTTGAGAGTATAGCCCAGTGGTACAGTGTTCATCTAAAATGTACAAGACCCCAGGTTCAATCCTTAGTGAAAAGAGGAGAAAGCATCCTCTAGAATTTAAGGAGCATCATAAAATAATTTAAGAATGGCTGGGCGTGGTGGCACACACCTTTAATCCCAGCACTCAGGGAGGCAGAGGCAGGCAGATCTCTGTAAGTTCAAGGCCAGCCTGGTCTACAGAGCAAGTTCCAGGCCAGTGGCCAGCTGGGACTATAGGGAGGCCTAGTCTCAAAAAGACAAAAAAAAAAAAAATTTAAGAATGGCCCTAAATGGTGGCTTTAGGACAATTTTATTATAATTTTAAAGAAAAATCCTCAGGGCAAGGGACTTGGGAAGCCAGACAGCTGCCTTAAGTAGAATGGAGAGAAGGAAAAAAGTCACGTGGTATGGAGAAGGAAGTTTTAGAGAAACAGTAAAGAAATACAAGATGCTAGGGCAGCCCAAAGGGTTGAAGAAATCATGTTTAGAAAGGGGTATGAGCCAGATGTAGTAGCACACACCTTTAATCCTGACCCTTGGGGGCAGAAGCAGGAGGATCTCAAGGCCAGCCTGGTCTGCACAGTGAGTTCCAGGACAGCTGGGGCTGAAGGGAGACCCTGTTTCAAAAAAAAGGGGGGGATATGAAAGAGAAAAAGAGGGGGCTGGAGAGATGGCTCAGGGGTTAAGAGCACCAACTGGCCAGGCCCTGGTCTACAAAGCGAGTTCTAGGACAGCTGGGGCTATAGGGAGACCCTGTCTCCAAAAAGACCAAAAAAAAAAAAAAGTACACCGGGGGGGGG
>VZQC01003804.1:408876-553432 GCA_009823505.1 Rhizomys pruinosus | reverse complement strand
AAAAAAAAAAAAAAAAAAAAAAAAAAAAGTACCGACTGCTCTTGCAGAGGACCAGGGTTCGATTGTCAGTACCCACATGGTGGCTAAGAACCATTCTTAATTCCAGTTCCAGGGGAATTGGATGCCCTCTTCTGACCTCCGGGGTGTTGCACGACACCAGTGCACCAACCTACATGCAGACAGTACACTCATACACATAAAAAAATAATAAATTTGGGCTGGAGAGATGGCCTAGCGGTTAAGAGCGCCGACCGCTCTTACAGAGGACCCAGGTTTGATCCCCAGCACCCACATGGCACCTGAGAACCGTCTGAAACTCCACTTCCAGGAGAACTCCAGTTCCAGGGGAATCCGACACCCTCTTCTGACCTCCGCGGCCTTGCACGACACGGGTGCACAAACTTTCATGCAGACAGTACATTCATACACATACAGAAATAAATAAAAAATTTAAAAAAAATAATAAATTTAAAAAATTAGAAGTCATAAAAAAAAGAAAAAGGAGTACGGTTTTCTGAAGAATTCAGAAAGACTTTCAGAGACTGTATCTGTGGCTAGATCTAGAAGCACTGCACTGGGAAGTAGGGCTCCAGGCAGGAAGAGTTCTCTATCTCGTTAACTCTCTAGGTATTTACCCACTTATTTAGAATGACTTATGGTGAACCTGCCTTCCCATCAGGTAGACCAGATGACTGACCAGTGAAATCGGAAAGGTAGTTTTTTTTTAAACAGATAGACTACAGATTTTATAGTGTTTACCAGAAAATGTTATGGGGGCTATTTGCTATTCTAACACTATTCTGGAGCTATTAGAATACACACCTCTGGGCTGAAAGTGTAGCCCAGTGGTAGAGTATTTACCTAAAATGTACGAGGCCCCGGGTTCAATCCTTATGACTTCAAATAGGGAAAAAAAAGGGGAAGGGTCAGGAGGGAATGGAGGAAAACTATAGGCTGCTGAGCCCCAAGTAGAATCAGATCACTGACCTCTGACCCACTCTTCTAATCACCACCCTACATATTTCTAATGCATAAAAAAAAAAACTCTTCCTGTGATTATTTGTCTTCACAAGAGGCTTTCTCTTCTTTTCTTAACAGCACCCTAATTCTGTGACTTTGATGTTGGAGATGTCTAGAAAAACTGGAATCAGGCCCAGCAGATCAAAAATCTGTCAGTCAGACACGGTCATTTCAGCTTCTCTTCGTGGAGTTGGTTTAGGGACTCTTTCAATTCATTTTATTTTATTATTTTATTTTTTGCAAAAGATTGAAAAAGAAGCATCTGCTGGGATCATCTAGGAAATAACTTCCTTTGCTCTGGAAGGAGAAGACATGAGAGGAGAAGGGGTAAGGAAGTGGCTGACACCCAGAGAGCTGGGAAAGGAAACGTGTGGAGGAGGGTGGGGCATGGGGCGGAGGACCTGGAGGCTTAACCTACCCACCTGGAGTCACCGCCCTCCAGATCTCCAGGAAGAAGAGAGAATCTGTCCCTGGTCTCTAAATCACTTCAGATATTGGAGGCTTGCAGCCACCAGCACACTAATTGCTACACTGGAGAACAGTAGACAGATTTCATTGTTAGAATTATAGCTTTGATGGTAACTGAAGTTTTAAAATCTCAAGGTTGTTTTTTTATTTTTATTGCATTAAATCAAAAAGTATACATAATGAAAGTGTGAGAAAAATCAGCAGGCACTTACCTGTATAAATAAATTTTGGGGTAGATAACAACAAAAACTATTCTTAGGATATACAACTAAAACATTTGGCATAAGCGTTAGCTTCTAGCAACTGGTCTTTAGTTTATCTGACAGAGCTGCAGAGACTTAGATGGAAAAGTTTTTGAAAAAGAAGAAATAAAATATGAACTTCCCATCCTTTTGCAAAGACAATCAGCAGCCATCCAGAGGTGACTCGGCTCTGATTCTCTGTCGGATTCTCCTGCAGACTGCCCTGCTTTCCAGCAGGGTGACAAACTCCCCCCCCCCTTGGGAAAATGCCTACAAATAAGAAATAAACAGATGTCAAGCATGTCGAAATTCCAATCCCCCATCCCTGCCAACTAGTTCTCTGGTCCTCTTCCTGTGGCCTTTCTCTAATCACGCAATCGGCATGTGGGTGCTCTGTGAGGAACAGCCATTCTCAATAGTGACCCCTTAACTAGCTATAAAACTCTTTCATCTAAAATCTCAAGTCTTTAAACTCAGAAATCATTTCTGAAGCAAAAATACCAAAGGAAACTTAATACAAAAACAGATTCCCAGTCTCCTTAGGTGGTGCTACTTACAAATCAGAAGGAAGGTTTGGGAAAAGTCTTTTCTTCTGGGGAGCAAATTGTGCTTTGAAGGTTCTGTAGTTGTCAAAGTATTCATGTCCTTCTGGTGGCTATTAGCACTCAACACCCTGGAGGAATGGAGGGCTGTTTTACATATGCATAATGAGTAGGAGAATTTATGCAAATACTTGGACCATTTGGGTGTTCCTACATCCATAATTATTTGCATTCTCGGCACAGCCTTACACACTCAGCTTACACTTCACAAGTGGCTACAGGAAGCTGTACTTAGAGTCACATGGAATTTGAGGACCAAATGTTTTTGAGAATTTCATGCATGAGTACTGTACATCATTTCCACCTTCCCTCTCCCTGCTCCACCCCCAAGTCAAGACCTCCACTCTTGCCCCACCCCCAAGTCAAGACCTCATCTGTAAAATTGTTATTCTAGGGGTGGGGCCTGGTAGACTTCACCCTCTCCCCACTGGCCTGTAGACTGATGTGGTCGTTATATGGGTCTTTTCTAAGGCAACCATATTATCCAGCAACATTTTATAATTTCACAGTGAATACTAGTAAATCAGAAATTCCACATTTTCAATGTGCAATTGGAATAATTACTTGGTGGCAATGTGTTCATTGGGAAGAATGGCTCCTGCCTGTAATTCCAGTACTTTAGATGCTGAGGCAGGAGGATCACAGTGAACTCAAGGCCAACCTGGGATACAGAGTAAGACCCCTTTCAGATTCAGAAGTAGCTCAGTTGGTAGTGTGCTTGCCCAGCATACATGAAGTCCTAGATTCAACCCCTGGTCTAAGAAAAAAAAAAATCTGAGGTCCAAGGACCCCACCAACACTGCACAAAGTAACTTGGCATGGCAGATTTTACTTTTGGTGAAAACTGGGGAGTTTGCGCTATTCAGATCAAGCAAGTGCACCCAACCTGGAGGTTTGATACTGCTGTTTGTTGTTGTATTTGGTTTGGGCTTTTTTTTTTTTTTTTGAGACATGGTCTTCCTGTAACCCCAGCTGGTCTGATTCTCACTATGTAGACCAGGCTGGCCTCGATCTTGGAAAGATCTACCTGCCTCTGCCTCCCAAATGTTTGAATTAAAGGCATTCGCCACCACTCCAGGAGATTTTATCCTTAAAGCAAGAGTACTATGTCCTTTCCTCATTGGCTGGGGTCCAACTTCACAGTCTTTCTGGGCTGGCTGGTTTTAAAAGAACTGATGCAAAGGAAAGGGAGATGTGTGAGAGGGGCTGCCCAAAAGGGAAAGGGCTCAGCCATCCAGGCCAGCAGGTTCCTGGAACTGGGCAGGGCTTTTGCATAAGTGAAAGGTAAGAGGGGATTAAAAGATTTAAATTCACCAGGTGTGGAGGCACACACCTTTGGGAGGCAGAGGCAGGCAGATCACTGTAAGTTCAAGGCCAGCCTGGTCTACAGAGTGAGTTCCAGGACAGCTGGAGCTTTTGAGACAGGGTCTCCCTGTAGCCCCAGTTGTCCTGGAACTCACTCTGTAGACCAGGCTGGCCTTGAACTCACAAAGATCTGCCTGCCTTTGCCTTCCGAGTGCTAGGATTAAAGGCGTGCACCACCACTAATGTTCTTACACTAGCACCACATTAACTGGGTAGAGTAGTGCTGTAAGACCCGAATGGAGCCTTACCCTTGAGAGACCCCCCCAAGTGAGAGATGCGGAGACAAGACTCTCAATGCAAAAGCAAGAGGTTTATTCCTCCAGTGCTCCAGGGTTCACCTATACAACAGGGAGAGGTGAACCTGAGCAATCTCTGCATACAGTTTTTATACACTTAGAGCAGGGCAGGAATCGAACCCCGGTCTCCTGCGTGACAGGCGGGGATACTCAGCATGCTTGGGTCTGCAGGTGGCTTGGGGCCAGGGCCCTCAGGGTGGTTCTTCCTGGAATTATCCTGTTACCTGCTGACCTAGGGAGGGGTTGCTATTTGCCAGCCTAGGGAGGGAAAAGGCTCCGACCCCGTAAGTTGACTCGTGGGCCTTTTATTCAGGGTCTAGGGGAATCTTAGTGGGGTTTGGGTAACTTCTAGCCTTATTGGATAATAGCAGAGTGTGGGGTCGCCGCCGAGATTTGTGGCGTGGCCCACTTAATCCTGGGACTACCCATGTGGAAAATACACGTAGGAAAGCACACCACGTATACACAGGTTGAGGTTCAAATGCAGAGAGAGATTTTATTCCAACATGTCTGCTTAAATATCCATCATGACTCAGTCCTCAGGAATGCTAAATCTTTTCGTCACTACACTCCACCCCACGGGTGTGGCCCAGGATGTACCATTGGTTTAGGAATGCTACCCATCTTAACTAAGTTTTCCCACAGCAGAGTTACAGCTCATGGTTAGGTCAGCCCACCTGCCCCCACATACCAAAGGTTATATTTAGACAGAGTCTTGGGACAGGAATGGAACCAGGTCTAGGGGAATTCAGCCTGGGGGAAAGTGACTACCACCAGGCCTATTTCTCAAAGCCCTGGTGGACTCTAGTCTGGGAGAAAGTGAATGCTTAACCTTTGTCCAGAGTAGAAGTCTGGAATCAACTCTTTTTTTTTTTTTGTTTTTAATGTTATTTATTGCTAGTAGTGTTAATGAATGTACTGTCTGCATGCAAGTCTGTGCACCGCGTGTCCGTGCAAGCCGCGGGTGTCAGAAGAGGGTGTCTGGATTCCCCTGGAACTGGAGTCCGGCCTGGAATGGGAGTTTCAGACGGTTCTCCGCGGGCCGCCATGTGGGTGCTGGGGATCGAACCCGGGGTCCTCTGCGAGAGCGTCGGCACTCCTAACCACTAGGGCCATCTCTCCAGCCCTGGAATCAACTCTTATCTCTTATCTCTTCAGGGCATGCTTGTATTCCCAGCATTTGGGTGGTGGCATAGAAGGATCAAAGGTCAAGGTTTTCTTGACTTCAAAGCCAGTTCAAGACTAGCCTAAGCTAGAGATGTGATCTCAAAAAAGGAGTCAGAGCTGGGCACGGTGGCACACGCCTTTAATCCCAGCACTTGAGGTAGAGGCAGGAGGATCTCTGTGAATTCTAGGCCAGCCTGGTCTACACAGAGAGTTCCAGGACAGCCAGAGCTATAGGGAGACCCTGTCTAATAAAAAGGAATCAGGGGTCAAGGGGGTGGAGGGAAAGCTAAACAGTAAAGTCACTGTGGTTGACTTGAAGAGTGTTTCTGCTTTTATCCTTTTTTTTTTTTTAAGTTTTGATTCACACACAGCCAGGATATAGTCTACTAGCTCTGGAACCATTTTTCAAGGTCTATTACTGCTAAAAGCAAAACTTTATAGTGACAAGGCAAAGATATTAAGCAAACAAACAAAACTAGCAGTGTGAGACCTCCTTTTTCTCCCAGGTAGCCCTGATATGCAATTAAAGAAGTTTCTGCCTAGTACCAAAGAGGCCCACCCTTATATACAGACATTCAGAGCCTGTTGAGCAGTTTAATTATATTATCATATATCCGGAAATTTATAGAGGCAGGCAGATCTCTGTGAGTTCAAGGCCAGGGTCTACATAAACAAGTTCCAGGCCAGCTGGGGCTATAGGGAGACGCTGTCTCAAAAAGACAAATTAAAAAAAAAAAAAAAAAAAGACTCAAAACAGTTCTCCTGCCTCAGATCCTGAATGCTGGGATTACAGACACAAGCCACCACATCTTGGCTTGTCTCTGGTTTTCTGGGGCTAATAGCTTTCTGCTATTAAAGACTATGAGTAAGAAGCTTAGCTAGAAAATACTTGCCATCTAAGCCTAAGAACCTGAGTTCCATCTTTAGAACCCAGGTTAAAGAAAGCTGGGAGTGATGGCTGGTATGTGCTCCTAATCCCCACACTGGGGAGGCAGAGCAGAGGCAGAGGCAGGTGGGTTCCAGGCTGGTGACAGACCCTGTTTTTGTTTCTTTAAGTAGAAGAAAGGGAGAGAGAAATAGTGTGTGCACGCCAGAGAGAGAGAGAGAGAGAGAGAGAGAGAGAGAGAGAGAGAGAGAGAGAGAGAAAGAGAGACCGAGGAATAGCACCTGGGGGTTGTCTTCTGGTCTCCATTGTCATGGACCTACACGTGCATGTGCACCTGCACACACATGAACACACACACACACACACACACACACACACACACACACAGAGGCTTGTGAATATTGAATTCTGTATAATCTAAGACATTCTCCCCAGCTCCTGGTCCTTACTCTAAATAGAATCAGCAAAGTCATGATAACTCGTGATACCAAAGTCATGGTAAACTCCAACCTGTGCTATCCTAGTATTTCTGTTCTACCAAAAAAGAAAAAGAATAGAACAGAGCTCATGTGTTACTGACATTTATTCCTGTCAGCTATTATTCAGATACTACTATTCCAAATCACGCACAGTCTGATGGAGCCCTTTGGATCAGGGTTGGATGACATCTCAGCATTACAAGTTTGGAGCCTGTGCCATTTGTTGGGAAGCTCATGGTACACAATCCAAGGGAACTGGGGCTTACTGTATTAACCTCATACTCAGTGCCAGGCACGTCACCATTCCCAGCATGTGACTTTGCTACCTCCCACTCTCTGACTCCTTCAACAATATTGTATTTATACAGAAGAGCTCATCTTGTGGAAACTATCAACACACCAACAAGCCAAAAGCCCAATGTGGTGGTTAAGGACTCAGGTGCTGGATTCAGGCATACCTGGAGTACTGACTGGTTTTGCTGTCTCCTCCAAACCTTTCCACATTTATCCAACCTGCTCTTGGCCTAAGCATTTTCATTTTTTTAGACTGTACCAGTAAGGCTCCTTTGTCCATTGTCTTTGAGTCAGGAGGAGGTATTTGCAGGAAATCAGGTAATAATGACAAGAAATTGATCAAACAGTTTATTCCATCAATCTCTAGTCCCTCAGGCAGTAGTTTGGTGATGTCTGCTCTCCTCTGCCAGCCTCCTTAGGCTAGTGCCCTTCCTCTGGCTCCGGGCCTCTCCCTGTTCCAATGAGGGCTCTCCCCTTTGTTCCTGGAGGACTACAGGAGAGATGATTCCCAGTGTTACTAACCCTGTGGGCTTTACTGTCCCTTGCTGTTGCTATTTACTCCCACCTGCACCTTAATAAATAAATATCTCTTTAATTAAACTCTCCCAACTGCTCTGTTTTTAGTGTGCCAAGAATTCCTTGCCAGGGCCCTAACTGACATGCCTGGGTTTGCCAACACCTTCTGCTCTTGGGTAAGTCAACTTCTTTATTGTGACATAGAGATAAGGATGGCTGCCCCAGGGGTGGCAAGGAGAACTAAATTATTTGATCTATGTATATTTTAACTGTGTTTGGTATGCAGTAAACACTTGAAGTGATTTTTTTCCCCCCAAAAGAAAGGAAATGAAATCTCTGAGAACTGATAACTCCATATGGGCAAAATGTTCCACCAAGTCATTTCCTAAAATGTACATTTTACTCTAAAGAAAAAGAGGGTTTTTTTGAGCAACAATTAAACTAAGGTTTTTGGATTACTGATAACTAATTGTTCAGGATGCAGTTGAAGTTACCAAATAGTTCTTGTCGGTTGAAGGATATTCAAATTCAAATATCTTTAATTTTCTACTTTGACGTCTCTGCCACTTTCCAATATGACAGACTCTGTTGTCTAGTTTTCTAGATATAGAATAATTTGAATAATATAAGTAGAGAATTTTGCAGTAGAAGAGGTAATATTTTTAGAAATACAAGTCTATCTATAAATCCACTTAGACATTTTAATTGCTTCTTATTACAAAAGTTTACACAATGATTTCCTTGCAGGTATAATAATTTCATGGCAGAATTTTAAACAGGACATTCACTCTCTAGAATGCAATGCTTGTAGACTATGAAAAAGAAGAAATTGTAAAACACTGCAGGAAGTCTTTGGTATATGGAGAGAGAGAGAGAGAGAGAGAGAGAGAGAGAGAGAGAGAGAGAGAGAGAATATGAATTGGAACTTCCAATGTCACTGTTTCAGATACCAGATGACAAATCTATTTTAACAGCTGGCAGCATTACCACTGACTTAAGACGATACTTTAAGAGTCTTTTCAGAGTGAAGATGGGGCCCTGAGGGTGTTATCTGCAATAAGACTGAACTGCACTGAATGAGAAATAACAGAAGTGTGGTGGTGGGTAAAGTGGACAGGGAAGGGAGCAAAGGTGTGGGCAGAGAATACAAAAGGAAGCAGTCATGACAAGTAGCTAAGGTGAGAGAGAGAGAGAGAGAGAGTAAGAGTGAGAGAGAGAGAGAGATTTGTTTATTTTTGGTTTGTTTTAACCACTCTGCCTCCCTTGATCATCAATAAAAATCTACTATACACCCCAATTCCTTACCCACATTTACTTTCCTCAAGAAAGGTAGTCCACATCTGGGGCAGTAGACAGCAAAGAAAAGCAAAGAACAGAAGGGAGGGTTGGAGGTGTGATGCTTCATATTAGGTGTCACTTTGACTGGATAAAAAGATACCCAGATAGCAAGGAAAGCATACATTTTGGGGATGTCTCTGAGGGTGTTTGTGGAAGAGACTTGAATTTGAATCATTGGACTTAAGAGGATCCTCCACCTTGATGCCATGTGGGCACAGTCCAGTCGGCCTGATAGAACAGAAACACAGAGACCTTTGTCTTTAGACAGAGAGCAATCTTTCAAGTGCCCTGGTTCTAAGGCTCTAAGACCTGGTTTAAGCCTTTCTGCCAACCTCCGTGTTGCACGGAGTGCTGCAGCCCTCAGGTGGTATAAGAGAGAACTTCTCAGTCTTCACTACAGTGTGAGCTGATTCCCATAAGAAATCTCCTCATATCTACCTGCCTATCAGTCCATCTACCCATCCATCCATCCATCCATCCATCCATCCATCCATCCATCCATCCATCCAATTGATTCTGTTTCTCCAGTTAATCATGACTAACATCAAGGATGAGATAAAAATGAGTCAAGAAGGAAGAGGAAGTAGGAACTCTAAGCAGATATATCCATAGGAACAGGAGCTCCAAGAACTTTGAGAAAATATCAGAGAGAGCAATATGCTTCCCACAGGACAGATGACAGAGACCGAAGCCAATTTTATTTTAATCTGAAAGGACAGGATGACCTCAGTCCATATCTGAGTTAATACATCAGGGATCCAAGAGAAAAGCAGAAACGTAAAATTAGAGCTCCTGGCGTCAATCTGGTGGGATAGCAGTGTTCTTATTTCTGGTATTTCCCTGACCTAATATTTAGATAATTCTTATTGAAGCTATACCAGAAACAGAGTGCTCAGTGTCAAGCCTATTAAAAGGCTATGAATTTTTTTTAACTTGGTAAAAGAATGCCATTATTGAAACATGGTCCCAAGTGCTGGGAAAATGCAAGTTGTGACATTAAATACATCCACTTGACTATTTTTAGACACTTATTGTTAGGCTTTTATTGGCTTCCAAATCTATCCTGACACATAGAATGATAATATACATCTCATCTTTTAGAGATGAACTACAAAATACTATATGGCCTCAGAGCTCACTACTCAACAGCAAGGTTTTCGATAAGATAAAAAGACCAATGGTTGGGGCTGGGTGTGGTGGCTCATGCCTTTAATCCCAGCACTCGGGAGACAGTGGCAGGCAGATCTCTGAGAGATCAAGGTCAGCCTGGTCTACATAGCTACATAGTAAATTCCAGGGCAGCTGGGGCTGCAGGGAGACCCTGTCTAAAAAAAGAAGAAGGAAGGAAGGAAGGAAGGAAGGAAGGAAGGAAGGAAGGAAGGAAGGAAGGAAGGAAGGAAAAGAAAAAGCTTAAGTCATTACCAAGGGGCACTGAGGACATTGCAAGAGATTGCACAGAGGGAGATGGGTACAAATTCATCATCTTCTTACATTCTTACCTATCAGATGGTAGGAAAAATATTACTTCTTTTAATAGTCTTGTTTATATTCAGGAAAATAAAATTTGATAAATTCAACAAATAGATGCTGGCCCTATCTTGATGATCACATAACAATCCCAGTAAGGGATTGATAGCTAATCTTATGTGTCAACCTGGCTGAGCTGTAGTGACTAGATAGATATTTGATCAAAGAATATTCTTGGTGTTTCTGTGAAATTGTATTTTGGAGGGGATTTTCATTTAAATTCGTAGACTTTTAGTAGAATGTCTTGTATAAATCATGTGGTAGAGCATCATTCACTCATCTGAAATCTTAAGAGAACGACTATAGCTCTTACTTGAGCCTCCAGGCTGCCAGACTACATGGCAGCTTTGGGCCCCACCATACTTACTGTATACTCACGCCAACCAATTCCTCCAAATAAATCTGTGTAGACCCTTTATCTTGGTTCTGTTTCTCTGCACAAATAAGTCACTGCTGTGAGTCATTTTTTTTTCCCCATGGGCAACAGTAGTTTCTTGGGGACCGCTGGGCTATCTCTCGAGGTCAGAGAAAGCAGCCCCTGCAGCCATCTTTATATTATAGAAATAACAGCTACAACAAAAGAAGCCGGGAATTGGCTCTGTGGTAGAGCGCTGGCTTAGTGCATTATGCAAGGCCCGCAGCTTGGGGACGTTCATTGGCGAGGTGGCAGGACAGGCCTGTTTGCCAAGGATTCTCATTTATTTTGCACATTTGTTCTGGAGTATTCCAGAAAATTATTTTAGGTTGACTTTTAAAGTTCTTCAAGTAGTTCTATTTTCAGCTCAGTATCCTGAAGCAAAGATTGCAGGTTTTAGCATATGCAATAGAGAATACTCATGCAGCAAATACTTTTTGAGACTAAGGGTTCTACTCAGCTGGTAGTCTGCCTAGCACACAGGAAACCCTAGGTTCCATCTCCAGCAATGAATAATAAATCAGGCCTAGTCGTACAGGTTTATAATCCCAGCACTCAACAGCCAAGAGGATCAGAGGTCCAACATCATCCTTGGCTACATAATGAGTTCAAGGGCAGCTTGGGATGCATGAGACCCTGTCTCAATAAAAATAAAATAATAATAAACAATAAAATAAAATGTCTCCTTTGTTTCTGGATATTTCCCAATACCACCTTTCTGCCTGACTATGTCATCTCTTTTTTTACTGATTACATTGTCTTGAAAAGATTTGTTCTGAGTACTTATTTTATGTGAACCACTGATGTGGTAATAAAACACACACACACACACACACACATCACAAATCCCCATTTTCGTGGAGCTTGTATGCTAGTAGAAAGAGTCATGCTAATACATGAGGAGGAAAGCTCTGAATTCGGAGAGCAGTAAGGGCAAAGGCTCTGAGGTAAGTGTTGGAGTGGGTAGAGCAGGTGCAGGCAGAGAGTCAGCAGTTGGATCCAAAGACGCTCTGAGGACTGGACACCTAGGCCCTTGAGGATCAGGGCAAAGACAGGATTTTGCTCTGGATGCAATGAAAGGAAAACAGCATTTTGAGCAGAGGCTTAACGTAATTTATCTTTGGCTTTCATAGGCTACCTGAGGCTACTCTAAAGCTATGTCAGTATATTTGGCCTGTGCGGGGGAGCTGTGGTGTGTGTGTGTGTGTCTGTGTGTGTGTGTTCACAGTAGGAGTGTTGGGGTGAGAGACAATGATGGGAGAGGGAGACTATTGGAGACTATTACAAAATCTCACCAGGAAATAATGATGGGGGAACAGTGGAGTTGGACATATTTCAAAGGTGGAACAGGGGAAATGAAGAAGAGTTGTTGTTTTATGTGAACTACATTGAAATTGATTTTATTGCTATGAAGAAGTCTAGGTATTTAAGAATTAGGGCAGAGATATGGATCAAGAAGCTGGTTGTGGGTATGTTGCCTCAGAGATGTCCTTTAGATATACAAATGGAAATCTGAAGAAGGCAGTTAGATAAGTAAATGTGAAATTCAGGGAATTGCCAGTAAATAAGTGGTTTATAAAGTCATGCTGATGGGGGCGTAGCTTAGTAGAAGAGCACTTGCTTAGCATGCACAAAGTCTTGGGTTCAATCCCTATCTGTCATCAATCACCAAACAAATAAGCCACAAAATCTCATAAAATCCCCTACAAGGCAAATACAGAAATTGAAGAGGAAAAGTTGAAGGCCAGTCTTGGGACATCTTCATGAAATGCTTAGAGGTCAGACCAAGAGAAACTTTAAGAAAGTACACTCAGGGCTGGAGAGATGGCTCAGCAGTTAAGAGCACCGACTTCTCTTGCAGAGGACCCGGGTTCGATTCCCAGCACCCACATGGTGGCTAAGAAAAATCTTTAACTCCAGTTCCAGGGGAGTCCAACTCCCTTTCCTGACCTCCCTGGTATTGCACGACACGGGTACACCTACCTACGTGCAGACAGTACACTCATACACATAAAAAAAAAAAAAGTACACTTATGAGACACAGCTTTTCAACCTTCCAATATGGACTGAAGACTCATGTCTCTCCAAGAATCCTCCAGTGCCAGATGGGGATACTGAGACATCCAGCTTGAGGACTGAGCAACTACTGGGGTTTCAGCCTCTTCAGAGTATAGCCTGCCATTGTTGGACTACCCAGGCTATTTCATGGAGGCCAGTACAGGAAGATCAAGACAGGATGTGGTGCTTACTGGACTTCATTTGGTGATCATAGATAGGGAGGGAAAGAAGACCCCAGTGTACAGCACAAGGGCAGGACTGATGGTTGTTTGGGCTTGCCAAGGAGACTTCAAACACTTCCTTAAGGAAAACATGACATCTTTCAGCCTAATAAAGAAAAAAGAAATTTAAAAAATTTAAAAAATATCATAAGATGAAGATGCTAAAACCTATAACATCATAATCTTGATATATGTGTGGCATGCATATATGCATATTTTAGAGTTATGCAAATTATAAGGAACAAAAACAAAAACAAAAAAAGACTGGGTCAAAGAACTTCTGCCCGAAACAGTAAACTTATGCATCGAAAATTTTAAAAGAGACTGAGAAAAAGATGAAAAACATGTATGACAGAATGCATGAGCTCTCATGGGGTGGGGGTCTAGATTTGATTGGGAAATGTATGAAATGCACAAAGCTTCAATAAAAAATTGGCTTTAAAAAAAAAAAGAAAGTACACTAAGAATCAGCCGGTGAGGTAGAAGAAAAACTGTGAGGAAGGGGGTTCTTGGGGGAACAGGTGAAAGAAGTGTTTCAATAATGATGGAGTTGTCTGCAGAAGTGTTAAATAAAACAAGGACTGAGAATCCATCACTGGTTTGCTCCATGTGGAGGTTATTAGACTTTCGCTAGTAGGGATCTGAATGCAAAAGGAAAAAGACTCTCGCTAGACTCCATCTGAGTGACAGATGAGAGGAAATGGAGACAAAAATACAGGTAGCAATTTTGTGGAGCTTTGAGACAAAGGCAGTAAAAGTGACACACAGGCAGTGCTAGCTGGAGAAGAACTGGGGTAGGGGGTTGTGGCCAAGAGGGCCAGTTACTGCCTTCAGTTATTTACCCACAGTGAGCACACCAATTTCAACCAGCAGTTCCAAACTCATGATCACTTAGGCTCAGTAGGTCACAAACAAAACAGAGTCATGATATGAGACAGGACTTCTCAGAGGAGGGCTGGTGACAGGATGGGAGGGAGATAGGACAGGATGGGGGTGAGAGTAACTGGAATGTGTTATATGCACGCTCATGAAATTGTCAACAAACAAATGCAGTATAAAAATAGTAATACAGGGGTTGGAGAGATGGCCTAGCGGTTAAGAGCACCGACCGCTCTTATAGAGGAACCTGGTTTGATCCCCAGCACCCACATGGCGGCCAAGAACCGTCTGAAACTCCAGAACTCCAATTCCGGGGAATCCGATACCCTCTTCTGACCTCCGTGGCATTGCACGACACGGGTGCACAGACCTACATGCAGACATTACACTCATACACATAAAAAAAAAAAAAAGTAATACAAAGGTTTTGGATTAGAGATTTAAATACATTCAGATATGTAGATTCGAAGAATGCAGCAGAGCATAGGCAGAGTTGAGGAAGAATACAGTGCACATTTGGATTTAGATAGGGAAAAGGCAGGGCTGGAGAGATGGCCTAGCGGTTAAGAGCACCGACTGCTCTTGCAGAGGACCCAGGTTCGATCCCCAGCACCCACATGGTGGCTAAGAACCATCTGTAACTCCAGTTTTAGGAGAACTCCAGTTCCAGGGGAATCCGAGACCCTCTTCTGACCTCCGCGGCATTGCACGACACGGGTGCACAAACCTACATGCAGACAGTACATTCATACACATACAAAAAAAAAAAAAATTAAAAAAAATTAGATACGGAAAAGGCAGCATCTGGGCTCTAACAACCTAGGTGTACGTATGTTTATCAATTTGGTTATGGAGATGTGGTGAAAAATGCCTTTTACTTAGTCAGTTTGCTTCCTGTCTTGTTTGTTTTATTTTGTTCCACTTGAGTGAGCCTGGGTTCAAAGGCAAGGTCTCATACACACTAGGCTAGCACTCTACCTAAGTCACATCCCAGCCCCTAATCAGCTGATTTAGGTAAAATAAGAGCAATGGCCGGGTGTGGTAATCCCAGCACTCCTGAGGCAGAGGCAGGCGGATCTCTGTGAGTTCAAGGCCAGCCTGGTCTACAGAGTGAGCTCCAGGCCAGCTGGGACTGAAAGAGAGAACCGGTCTCAAAAATACAAATAAATAAATAAATAAATAAATAAATAAATAAATAAATAAATAAATAAATAAATAAACAGGAGCACTGGACTGAGTGCAGATGAGAGGCAGTCAGTGTGGTTCTTTATGTACTTCAGTTGAATGTAAGGAATTTGGAGAACAGACCCTTTCACTCCATCTTCTTCCAGCAAAAATACTTTGCCTTTTTTTTTTTTTTTTTTTTGGTGTTTTTGAGACAGTGTCTCCCTGTAGGCTTGGAAAAATCACTATATAGACCAGACTGGTCCTGAACTCACAGAGCTCTTCGTGCCTCTGCTTCCTGACTGCTGGGATTGACGGTGTGTGCCACCCAGCCTGGCTGTTCTACTTTGCTTTTGAAAGAGATTAAGCAAGAACCAGCTATATTTTCCATAACTCAGCCTACCAGCACTGCCCCAAGTATCAGGATCTGTCCAGTTCTATCACCAAAGGAGAACAACAAGAACTCTCCTGGTTTTCTGCCTGGACTCTGAGGATTTAAGAATCGGTCCAAATGCACCTGCTCTTACTCTGAACTGACTTTTTCCAGCCATTCCTTCTCATAACTCACAAAATAAATAAGACAAGCAGCTACTGGGGACTCACCACAGGATGCTCAGCTTTCGTAGCATCGACTAATAACAGAAGGGACAATCTGCCTTCAATCCTTGCAGAGGTGAATTTTTAAAGTTCTTATATCTACTAGTATTTTTTTAAGTTGGAAAATAATTTTATTGTGTTTGGGGAAGTCCGCTGGGATCTGTTCAGAACTTTTGGAACTGCTTCTTGATGCCAGCAGCCTTGATAACCTTGAGTACGCTGAAGCATGGTCTTCCTCGGGGCATGCACTTGCCCACCATGACCATGTCATCTATCTGCACATCCCTGAAACAGGGGGACAGGTGCACAGACACCTTGTGTTGTGCACAGACTTCTTGTGGTGCTTCCCAAGGTGATTGTACTTCTGGATGTAGCGTAGATGGTCCTTTGCATCTTCATCTTGGTCACCACACCAGACAGGATCCAACCCCAGATGGAGCCCTTACCGGTGAAGGGGCATTTCTTATCTATATAGGTGCCTTTGATGGCCTCCTTAGTGTCTTGAAGCCCAGACCAATGTTCTTGTAGTCCTGAGGGAGCTTCTCCTTGCCAGTTTCCCCCCAGCAGGACCCTCTTCTTGTTTTGAAAGATGGTGGGCTCCTTTTGGTAAGCACGCTTGGTCTGAAAGTCCACCTTGCTGGCAGCCTGCAGAAAAGCACTAGTATATTTTTGAGACATCCTTTCAACGGTATCCTAATCCACGGCTAAAATCTTTTTTTTTTTTGTCTTTTTTTTTTTTTTAAGAAGCAGTATTTCAACACACCAGAGGGTGCTCTAAGTCTTAGTGCCAATATTTTTGTTCCTTGGAAACCCCACACACAGATTTTTGCTTTGGGGTTTCTATATTGTTATCAGGACTTTTCCTTTTCTTCTCAGTTCGGGTTCTATAAGACAAGGGTGGAAAATGGAAAAATAGAGGGGAGGTTTCGGTATCCATCAAGTACTTCCAGAGGTTCTGTAAATTTTAGAATGTGTGAGACAGGCCTTTGAGTCTCCATCTTGCAAATTAGAAAATAAGAATAATAAAATAGTCCTAAACCTCTTCATATCATGGAAGGAAGTTAATTAATTGCAGTGCTTCAGAAAATGTTGAAAATAAAGCATTACCAATACTTATTGCAACATGCCATAATCTTCTCTGCATAGAAAATCTGCCCATGGTGTCTTGGCCTGGCATCCTGGCTCTGAGATTGTCTCACGCTACCAGCCTGACGTAATCAAGGTCATTGAAAGCTATTCTCGTCTCTCCAGGTGTAAGCAGCTGCTCCAGATTGGTGTTATCAGCAAATTTATTGAACTTGCTCTCACTTCCATCACCCTGTGGATAACTCTGGCCTACAACCAGCCCTTCTGGATGGACACCACTTGATAAATGTCCTTAGGATGACAAGAAGTCACTGATAGCTACTTTTTGATTGCAACACTTCAGCCACTTGACAGCACTATGATCCAAGCTATGTATTACCAGCCTGTTGAAAAGAAATGTCCTGAGAAATGCTATCAAAAGCCATCCTGAGGTCTGGATGTATTGTGTCTGCTACTTCTCCTTCATCAGTGTGACAAAGAAAGAAATTAAACTTACTTGACTGGCTTCTTCCTCAAGGCATATGAAGGCCCCCTGGGCTGCTACCAGTTGTTATTTTGTTTTTGTCTACCAGTAATCATTTGTATCTTCTCATAGCTTGAGATTATTTGAACCAACAAACATTTCTAACAGCACATTCTCAAAGTTTTTAGACACTTTTGTGTTGCCTTATTTGAAAGGTGTAGGAATACGCCCTCAGCTTAGGGGGAGTGATGAAAATATTCACTTCCTTTATTGGCAAGTTCTATAATTAACTTCACTTCAAAGATAATACTACTGACCACTAGATAATACCAGTTCTGACTCCAATATCTTCATTCAAAGAAGTGTCACTACTGTCAGATCAGAAGCTTTATGTGGCAGGGAGAAGTGTTTGTGAATGTTTATGCACATGAAGGATGTAGACAAGAAATCACTTCTTCAAAGGAAGGTGAATTCTTTCCCACCGCCATGCTTTGTTTCCTTAACTTTAGTAAATTTTTAGAAGAATTTCTTTCAAAAATTCCTGTATTCTCAATGTGTAGAAATCAATCCATACAGTACAAATGTATTGGATTTATTTATTATTAGTTTTATTTTTTAATTGTTTTAATTTTTATTTTTTATTGTTATTAAACTTTTCCCATACATCATACATCATTTCTCAATCGAATCTAGAGTCACTTCCCTTTCCATGCCCCCTACCCCACCGAAGTTCCTGCACTCTGCCACACATGTCCTGCATCTCTTTCCAAGTTCTTCCAGAGTTTTGTTTGTTTTTGTTTGTTTGTTTGTTTTCAGTTCTTTTGTTGTTGTTGTTCTCCCCAACTTGTATTGCTTATATATATATATATATATATATATATATATATATATACACATACACAATTATATACATAGATAAATATATACATACATACATACATATACATATCACCAGAATTGGATTTTTTTTTTTCTGCTAAAAGATGTCATGTTTTCCTTAAGGAAGTGTTTGAAGGTTCCTCCTTGGCAAACCCAAACAACCATCAATCATGCACCTGTGCTCCACAACACTGAGTGTCTTTCCCTCCCATGGTCACCAAATGGTGTCCAGTAAGCACCACGTCCTGTCTTGATCTCTACTGTATGGCTCCATGATACAGCCTGGGTGAGTCCTAACAATGGCAGTAAGCTTATACTCTGAGAGGCTGAAACCTCAGTCAGATAGCTCAGTCCACAAGCTGGATATCTCAGCAGTCTCCATCTGGACTGAAGGTTTGGTGGAACTTCTTGAGATAAGACAGAATCTTTAGTTCATTATTGGAGTGTTAAAAAGCTGTGCTCTGTTTCTTTGAAGAATGGCAAAAGCAGTGGCGCAGCATCAGGATAGCTGCACTTGCCATATAAGAAATGAAGTACAGGCCACAACAACCGTGCTTCTCATCTTGTTTTTTTTTGTCCTTTTTGCTATCACGATCCTCACAGTTTTATATCTGAAGTACCATTTCTCAGTGCCTTACTGATTATTTTCTGTTTTACTTTACCTTTGGGACGCTTAGCACAATTAAAACAAGTTTTTGTTTGCTTTTTTAGTTGTTTTTCCTTTTCTTTCTTTTTTTTTTTTTTTTTTTTTTTTTTTTTTTTTTTAATCTTTTTCGAGCACAGGGTCTCCCTTGTTGCCCCATCTGTCCTGGAACTCGTTCTGTCGACCAGGCTGGCCTTGAACTCACAAAGATCCCTGCCTCCTGCCTATCACACAGTGCTGGATTAAAGGACATGCACCACCAAAGCTACGGAGGGTTTTTGTTCTTTCTTTTTTTTTTTGTAAGTTTAAAATTTTTTATTTTGATTATTTTTATGTATATGAATGTTACTGTTCGCCATGTAGGTTTGTGGACCTCCTGTTGGGCAATGCCATGTGATGGTCAGAAGATCTGGAGGTGTCGGATTTTCCCTGGAACTGGAGTTAAAGTATTGGTTCTTAGCTGACATGTGGGTGCTGGGAGAACTGATCCTGGGTCCTCTTCAAGAGCAGTTGTCTCTTAACTGTGCGGACTTCTCTCCCAGCCCATGTTTTTGTTTTCTTAAAGGTACAATTGAGGGATCTGGTCCTCAGGGGGTCACTCTAGGGTGTTTTGGGGGCGGAGCCCTGGCTCCTTTTTCAGCTTTTCATTTCTACCAGTTCCAGTATTGGTTTATTTATTTATTTATTATTTTTTATTATTTTATTTTTTATCTTCTGGTAACAATCCATTCTTTTAAAAAGTTTTTTGAATTTTATTTTTTTCAAAGACTTTTATTTTTAAGTATTGTGTGTGTCGTGTGTGTGTGTGCAGTGCTATAGCGTGAGTTGAAGGCTGTCATGAGCACCTATCATGGTCCTGGGAGCCAAAAAATCCAGTCCGTCGTAACAATAGTACTGTGTCTTAACCACATGAGCCTTCTCTATGCCCCTAACTTACAGTGTGTGTGTGTGGTTGTGTTGGTGTGTGTGTGTGCTGGTTGTGTGTATTTGTGTTTTGTTGTTGTGTGTGAATGCAACCAGAGCCCGTGTGTGGTCAGGCGTTCAGGGGACAACATTCAGGAGCATGAAGAATTGAGTCTTCTTGGAAGCCACTAAGTCATCAGGTTTGGTTGGTTTGAAGGAATGATTACTCCCATTCTTATAGAGGCCTTCTAAGGTATTCAGAATATTTCTGTCCCCAGTTGGGGGCGCTGTTTTGGGAGATTGAGTATTAGAAGGTGTGCATGTCGCGGGATTAGTACATCCTGGGGGGGGGGCCTTAGTGGTTCAACAAGACCTTGCAGCTTCCAGTTTGCTCTCTTAATTTTCTGTGCTCATTGGGAGATGTAACCTGGGCTTTCTGCTCCAGTCCTGCCACCACGCCTCCCCGCCACATGGACTCAAGTCCTGAACTTTCAATATCAGTCTCGAATACACAACCTTTCTTCACTTTTATTCCAGCTCGCCTGGTCATGGGTTTTACACAGACAGACAGAAAAGCTGACTGAATACACTGCAGGCTTGCACAGGAAGTGATTTTGCACACCGAGTCATCTTGCTGCCGCCATTTCACCCCTTTTCTCTGCCATCTTTTCCTCATCCTGGCCAGCAGTTCTTCTGACTACTCTTCCATGCCTCCTGGTGTGAAGATAAGCTTCTGTTTCCATGTCGAATCTTCTCTTTACATCTTTCTCACCATGCTGCCTTCTTACTTCCACAGAAATGGATTATAAGCAGGGGATCAGAAAAGTGCTATATGCATCACATCCTTCTCATGTACATGACAGACATTAAAAACTCATTTCAGAGGAAATATTCTTTTCTTCTGAGACTAGCTGAGGCTTTCCAACATAATATTCTAGACCAAGAGTGACCAAACATTTACTATGAAAGGCTTTGTCACACAAACTGTTGCGTGTACTCAATTCACTGTGGGGGGGAAACCCCCATAGACCACCATGAACTGATACAGCATGCTGTGTTCACAGTAACTTATAACTCCAGCTGAGGGGCTGGAGAGATAAGTCCTAGTGGTTAAGATGCTACTGACTGCTCTTGAGAGGACCCAGGTTTCGATCCCCAACACCCACAGGCGGCTGAAAAAACCGTCCTTTAACTCCAGTTCCGGGGAAATCCGAACACCCTCTTCTGACTCGCGCTCAGGTTGCACAACACGGGCACACCCACTACATGCAGATAAGACATTCAACACATGTTGTTTTTAAATATAAATTTAAACTATTTTTAAAAAATGAATCTTTAAAAAGAAAAAAAGTGGAGCTTGTCGGTGGTCAAGTCTAAAGAGAGGAAAATCTGCTCATGCTTCAGAAAAGGAAGGCCTGTCTAGCAAGACCCTGCTTTTGGTCCCTCGAGTGGATGAACTGGTGATGAAAAGCTCAAAAAGAAGAAAGGGGCTGCCCAATACTTCTTCCCCCCACAAAAAAAAAAAAAAAAAACGTGAAACCCATAATAGGACCACCCTCAACTTGAGAACAAACAAAAACCTTGGTTAATCTGGCTAACTTGTGTTGTCCTTACGCACCAAAAGGAAAGTACAACCAGACAAATCAGTATAGACTATGAGAAACTGTACGGCAGACACCGAATTGAGCATCTTAGTAAAAAAAGACCAAAGATATTATAAGAGAGAGCACTGTGTTCTGCCTATACCCTCAATTCTGAACTGGCTAAGTGCATCTACTCTGTCTGGCTGCCACCTCCCACTTTTGGCAATCCTAAAGAAATGAGCCACAGCTTTTTAACCTCCTAATATGGCCCACTGAGGACTCAGTCTCTCCAAAAAATTCTACCAAACCTTCAATTGCCATATGTGGACCAAACTGAAAAACCCACTTATGGACTAACCAACTTAAGGGGAGTTTCCAGCTCAACAGAGTGTTAAGACTCCACATTGTTGGACTACCTGGACGTATCATGGAGGCAAGTGCAGGATGGCATCAAGAACAGGACACATACCATTAATGGGACTCATTTGGGGAGCAATGGGAGGGAAAGACCCCAATGTGTAGCAAAAGTACAGGATTGATGGTTGGGGGTTGCCAAGGAGGAACTCTTTGAGTCATTCTTTAAGGAAAACATTGCGTATTTTAGAGGTATAGAAAAATTTTACCCAATCCCCCATCAGTGACATTGTATGCTATATGTTATGTGTATTCTGTAGTTTATTATATATGTATGATATATGTATAATTTGTATATATATGATATATCTATATATGAGTAGCAATACAAATTGGAAGAACACAAAAAAAACGAAAAAAACCCTCTGGAGAGACTCAGAGAGGATGCAGGACAGACATGTTGGCTGAGTGCAGGGACTTGGGTGGGATGGGGGGCTGGACAAGAGGAACCACTGAGATTTGATTGAGAATGATGTATTTGTTGTGACCTATGGGGAAAAAGTTATAATGGCAATAAAAAAAATGGAAAAAACACAACATTGGCGACTGCACATGGTCCGGGCTTCGACAGGCTAACGTATTCTGCTAAAGATTTCAGAGTCCCTGTTCAGATATAGTACAAAGAGAGCTGAACTCACAAGAAGATGGAGCTACTTACCTGGCTATTCCAGGGCTGAAGAAAAATCGGTTGCGGCACGTCCTTGTGTTGAGTTTCATTTACCTGTTGTAGTCTACAAGCTGAACTGATTTAGCATAGTGCCTCTCCTCTGGTCTTGAAGTGAATCATTCTGGGACAAAGAGAATAACTTTCAAGGCTTTATCATTTTCATTTTTTAACTTTGTCAGAGGTATAGCTAGCATGGGAATTCTATACATGCTTTTGTTTGGCGATATGAAAAGAAATGGCACGAAATACCTTGAAGTCATTGCCTTAGAACAGGTATCATTAAACACCATAGTTCAATCATCGAAGCTTTTCCCTACAGGATTAAACAAGAGGCACAAGATCACACAACAACCAAACATGCCTAAATTGCATTATAAATGGATAGGATGAAATGGGAATTGAACTGCACGCTAGCAACCCTCAACTGCATCTCAGTTATTTATGAGATTTAGAATTGTGGATCTATTGTGTGTTCCCTTATTTCTCCGGATTCCTAAGGAGCTGGCTCTTAGTCAAATGGACTGGTGAAGAGAAGATATGCTCTGAAAACCATAATGGGGATACTTTAGGCGAAACGTGAACCTAAGAACGAGACGGAAACGGAACTAGAGACGAGCAGAACAGTTATTTTCAAAAGCCATATTGCTAGTGATTAACTTATTGTTTTTGAGAAGAATAATGATTATCAAACCTCTGAAGCTATAATATTATTGTATATATGTTTTATACTTATTAAAGAAAGCATCTGTGATTTTAGTGATACCATTGATCCTTTCAATGTCCATCGCATACATGAGGTCTATTTCTTTAACCACTCCATTACCTCCAATTCTCTTCATGCGCTTATATAATCCTTTGTGCATTGCTTTGGAATCTGGAAGAATTGAAAAGGGCCACCTAAAGGTGATCTGTTCAAATGTTCAAAGGAAAACAAGATTGCTTATAATGATTAACACAGAATCTAATGGAGCTGAATGTTTCTCTGGGGTTATGGTAGTCCAAACTCTGGTAGAGCTTCGAGTTGATCTGCACAGCAGCTGGAATAGATTGTCCCAGTTTCCGGCAGCAGCTCCAAGAGGCTGCCACAGCCAAAGCTGAAGGTCACCCAGAGGTCTCTTCTTTTTCTATGCCCGGTGTGTGCTTTCCTCTGTACAGGGAATGCCCCAACCTTTCTTCCCCCTCCAGTTCTATCTTTCAGAATTCCCTTCCTCCATTTAAAAGTCAGCAAGGGCCCAGCAAGACGCTCAACAGATAAAGGATGGTTAGCTCAAGCCTAGCCGAGCTGAGTTTGTGTCCTAGGACTCACATGTAGAAGGGAGAAATAATCCTAACAAGGTGTCCTCTGACCTCCAAACAATTTGCACTGTGCACAAACACGCAAACACACACACCCATACACATGCGCACACACACATAAATAAATAACAAATAAATGTAATAAAAGAATGCTTTAAATAAAGGCCAAACTGAAAACATAGCTAATAATATGCAGCCTTTTCTAATACTACAGCCAAGCTGAAGTCTCTTCTAAAATGTAGTGTGGCATTCTGGCAGTGGGTTGGGTGTGTGTGTGTGTGGGTGTCCACTAGCATGACTTCAACATAGGGGGAAGCAGCATCTTGGCTCCATTGGGGCAGTCATCTCGGGAAACATTCATGCATAGGTATACATATGTGTGCTTAACGTTTCCATTTATTTTTTTACGTAATTTTGAGATGGGTCTCATGTGGCCTAGGCTTAGCCAAGAAATGTCTTAAATTCCTTTCTCACTGCCGCCACTTGTCTTAGTTAGCTTTTTACTGCTGTGCTAGAAACACTAATCAAAACCAGTAAGGGGATGAAAGGGTTTATTTGGCTTACATGTACAGTCCATCATCAAGAAAGCCAAGGCAGGAACTCAGGAAAGGACCCTGAAGCAGACCAGGGAGCAGCATGCTTTACTGGCTTGTTCCCCTGGCCTCTGCTAGCATCCCTGATTTTTTTTTTATTAAAAATAATTTTTAGGCGGGTGTGGTGGCATAGACCTTAATTCCTAGCACTTGGGGAGGCAGAGGCAGGTGGAATTTTGTGAGTTTAAGGGACAGCCTGGTCTACAGAGCGAGTTTTTCCGAGGACAGCTGGGGGCTACAGGGAGACCCTACTCGAAAAGACCAAAAAAAAAAAAAAAAAGAAAAAAAATTTTTGTGTGTTTTTTTTTTTTTTTTTTTTTTTTTGCCTGCATGTAAATGCACTGTTTGGATGCCAGAAGAGGGCATAAGAATCCCCTGGAACGGGAATTAATGGAAAGGTGTAGCTGCCATTGTAGGTGGTTGTTTGGAATCAAACCCAGGTCTTTTCAAGAACACAGTTCCGCTTACCACTGACCCAGCATCTCCAGCCCCTTGCCTGTTTCTTTATACAACACAGGACCACCTACCCAGAGATGGCACCACCCATAGTGGGGCCCTCCCACACACTCAACAATCAAGAAAATGTTTCACAGACATGGCCACAGGGCCAGTGCACGGAGACAATTTTTCATCCCTGAGATTCCCGATCTACTAGGTAGTGTCAAATTGAGAAGTAAAGCTATGCAGCACTACCCAGGAATGCTGGAATTACAGGCACAAACCGCCGAACTGGCCTCAAACTCTTCCCTTATATTTCTACTTTTAACATACCAGAGACCCATTGCATTTAGTTCTATGTTGGGTTTTTTTTGTTTTTTGTTTTGGTCTTTTTTTTTTGAAGACCGAGTCCTCCCTATAGCCACAGCTATCCTGGAACTCCTCTGTAGAGCAGCTGGCCTGAACTCACAAAGATCCCTGCTTGCCTCTGCTTGCCCAAGTTGCTAGGATTAAAGGCATGCGCCACCACGCCTGCTTTTTTTTTTTTTTTTTTTTTTTTGGTTAATTTAATTTTAAATTGCATATGGGAAGATGTTATATTTAATAAAAAATTCAAAAGTCGAGGGAAATTCTTCTCTCTCGTCGCCTCCCCTCTCTCCTCCTCCCTCTCCTCATTCTACTCCTCTCTCTCGCATCTCTCTCTCTCTCTCCATGTATTGTGAAAATATGTGGCTAGGGGTTGAGCTTATTGGTAGGGGTATACTTGGCCCGAGGTTCATTCCTCAGCACTGGTCCCAAAAGAGCTTGTGATGTGATGGTGGAGAATACTTGACAGACTCTAGAAAAATCCATATCCCACCACTTGCCCCCAACCAATAATCGAAAAACATTAATCATTTTCCTTTTGCCTTTCGTTCACATAACCATTGCTGTGTCTATTATTCTTGCCTTAGAAGAAGTCCTCTATCTCCCGGGGTCTAAAAACCACCACATTGGTTTGTAGGTCACCAGTCGTGGGGCACTGTGAAATACTACTTAATTTCACAAGAGATCTGAGGAAGAAGAGGTCGGGTTTGGACTCAGGACCCTGCATATGTGTGGCAAGGACTCTGTCCACCTAATTATACCCCCAGCCCCTCCAGAAGATTTTAAACAATTTTTATGATCATAATATTAGATAGTTTATGGGGTAAAATTTGATGTTTAGATTCATGTATAACTTACATACTGATTAAATGAGTGAAGGTATAGTACACCTATAAGCTTAAAAATTATCATTTGTTTGAATGAGATTATTCAGTGTCCTTGCTCCTAGCTTTTTGAAACATTCAATGTATTATTGCTAGCTATAATCACTCTACTGTGTAACAGAGTAACATGACCCAGGAGGACTTCTTAAATTTTTTGAATCTGAGACCATTTATTATTCCTCTGTCTAAAATTCTGGCTGGCCTTCCTCCCCCTTGGTCACAAGACAAAGATCTCAATTCCCTGGCATGACATATACCCTTGGGGATCTGACCTTGTATCCCAGCGTCTAACATCATCTCCTGTGTAATTCCAGTGTCTAGCATCATCTCCTATGCAATTCCATCTCTTTTTTTTCCCCATGGTTGTCACTTAGTAGTTTTTATTAAATCAGTGCTGTTCCCATAATAGGATTGAGGATGGTCCCTGCCAGGGGTTGAATTGTTTGTTTGTTTGTTTTTGTTTGGTTTGTTTTCAGTCATTTAAAGAATTAAAAGATGGGAAAAATCTTGGGCTAGCACAGAGCAACAGTCAAACAAACTTCTATTGAAAGATGGGGATTCACATACAGACCACTCATTCACCTAGAGAAAAGCTCCCCGCAAGTGGAGAGGGAGCCCAGAAACCAAAATCCAAAGCCCTCAGGAGGGTGTGGCCCTTTTAAGTGTTTTTGCTGGTATGGGCCAAGTCTCCTCCGACTAATTTTGGATTACTATTTTAAAAGTAAGGAGTGCTTGATAGGTCACATTTGTGAACAGAGATATGTCCAGGGATAGGTGATCCTAAGCACATCAGTTGAAGTTAAAGTTGAAGTTAAAGATAAGGGCTTCCTGCTGGAGACCAAGAAGAATCAGGAAGTGTGCCATTTTTATTATTCATTAGTGACCCTGTTTGAATGTTAGGGATTTGGTCCCTTACAATATGGCCAAACCACATTGCGTTTCTTTTTCTTTTTCTTTTATTTTCTTTTTTCTTTCTTTTTCTTTTCTTTCTCTTTTCTTCTCTTCTCTCTCTGTCGCTTCCCCGTCCTTTCTTCTCTCTCTTCTCTCTTCTCTCTCTCTTCTCTCTTTCCTTCTCTTTCTCTTCTCTCTTCCTCTTCTTTCTTCTCTTTTTTTTTTTTTTTTTTTTTTTTTTTTTTTTTTTTTTTTTTTTTTTTTTTTTTTTTTTTTTTTTTTTTTTTTTCCTTTCCTTTCCTGTTCCTTTCCTTTCCTTTCCTTTCCTTTCCTTTTCCCTTTGTCCTTTCCTTCTTTTCTTTTAATGAACAAGGGCTGAGCTAGTTATGCTGCACGAGTTACAGGGAAATATTACTGTCTTTCATTTCGCAGCTATCAAATCTAGGGTCTTCCATGTGCTAGGCAAGCGCCGTCCTGCTGATCCGGGGTCCTGGCCCTCACTGACTTTTCTCAGTGCTTCGGCACATGTGCTTCTGTCTTGGATACCTTTTCTCTAAAATATCAGGGACTTTTTCAGGAATACAATTTTCTTGTGTGCATTTTTTTTTAATCATTTTTATCTTTTTTTAATGCTTTGGACAGTAAGCTCAAGGAGGATAGGAACTGCCTTTCCTTGAATCCTCAAATTTAGCACAGTGCCTAATAGTAGCTAGTAGAAACTTGGCAGTTTGGATCTTTTCCTACCCTGCTTCCCTAGTACTTTGCTATTTTTTTTTCCTTTTATTTGCCAGATTCCATTTCATTATCTCTCCTGCATCTGGGGTTCTACGTTCAGGAGTGAGAAGGCTTTGTGTTTCTACAGTTAATTCTAAGAAAAAAGTAACTAGCTGCTTTAATATGAACCATTCTTGCTAAAAATTCTCCCTTTCTAGTAGAAATAAATTTAAATAGAGAACTGAGATTTTAGAAAAATGTAGATGTCTCTGAGTAAATACAATACCAGACCAAGACTTTTAAAAGAGACAGCACAAAAAAATAAATTAATAATTAATAATAGGGGGCTGGAGAGATGGCTCAATGGTTTTAAGAGCAACAAATGCGCTTGCAGAGGACCCATGTTCGGTCCCCAGCAACCCGACATGGGGAGCTGAGAACTGTCTTGAACGCCAGTTCCAGGGGAATCTGATGCATTCTACTGACTCTGCAGACATGGGTGCACAAACATAAAAAAATAAAAAAAAAAAAAAAAAAAAAAAAAACAAATAAACAAACCAATAAATAAATGAATATTAAAAAATTAATGAATAAATAAATTAATTAAATTAATTAATTAAATAAAGAGACAGCACAGCCAAGTTCTACCCATAAGAATATTCAAGGCAGTACTGCTTATAACAAAATGAAGATAGTAAATAAACTTTATCACATACATCTAAAGAATTACTGCACAGCACTTTAAAAGAATGACATACAATATTCTCTCTGTATGGTTATAGATTTCTGTTTTAAAAAGAAAAGCACAAGTGAACATAGTATTATTTTATTTTGCTGTGCAAAAAGGGATATCTATCTATCTATCTATCTATCTATCTATCTATCGATCATCTATCTTGACTTTTCTGGGAACAACAGGGAACTTCATAGCAGTCAGTTAGGGGCCTGGGAGCTTTTATGTTTGTGTGCACATCAGTGTGTGCTGGTAATGAGGTGTGTGGCAAAGCAGCTAGCTTTTACTTCTTTCTGCTTTACTTGAGTTGTCTAAGGCACACTTCATTTTTATGTTGAGTAGATTTATGGGCCTTTTATTTCTACTTAAAACTATGTATAAAATTTATGTTAAAAAGAACACTCACAAACTATTCCCAAACTTTCTGAACAACGAATCACTTAAAGCACTGGGAGTGAATAACGTTTTTATTAATTTTTTATTTACATACAAAAATAATGAAGGCATTGTACATTTTATACACATATTTCATTATACTTGGCTCAGATTCATGGTCTTTAAAGAGCAAATTGCAAATTCCCACCTCAATCTTATGGACTAGTATTTCTGACTGTTGGGAGGCCTAGAAGATGAACAGTTTTTTTTTAGAATTTCTTTTTATTTATTTATTTATTTATTTTTTAAGTTTTTTATTTTTATTTTTATATGTATAATGGATTGTCTGCATGCAGTCTGCGCACCCGTGTCGTGATGCCACGAATCGAGAGGTCGCGATTCCCCTGGAACGGGAGTTCTCCTGGAACCGGAGTCGCAGACGGTGTTCTCAGCTGCCATGTGGGGTGCTGGGGATCCAACCCGGGTCCTCTGCAAGAGCGGGGTCGCGCTCTTAAACGCTAGGCCAACTCTCCCCCAGCTAATGTCAGATAATTCTTGGTGTAGTTGATCTGAATAACAGTCCTTGAGAAATACTACATATATCTAACTAATTCATCTCTGCCTGCCTGGTACACCTTCACTAGGATAGGAGATGGTATGGAGATGACAATAAATCATCACAAGAAGGAAGTTGGATAATCTGTCTGGAGCTCAGCCTGGCTCTGATGGAGCAGTAATCAAAGGTGGAGGATAGAGCTGTTTAGCTTTTCATTGTTATCAAACACCTGAAAGAAGCAGATGATGAGATGATGATGTGAATGATGATTATGATGATGGAGACAGGGTCTCCCTGTACGCCAGCTGTCCTGGAACTTGCTTGTAGATACACCAGGCCTGGAGCAAACGCCCCACGAAAAAATAAAAACCCGGAAGCTAAAAAACAACCTGAAACAAAAAACCCACTTGAACTCACAGAGATCGGCCTGCCTTTGGCCCTCCAGATTGCTGGGATTAAAGACATGCCCACCACGCCGGTCAAGAGAAGTAAAGAAAGGGATTCACTTTGGCTCCATTGTTTCTGCACCCGAGATGAGGCAGAGCTTTATGGTGGAAAGGTGTGGGCCACAGCTGGGAAGCAGGGACCAGACACACATCCTTCAGTCTATTGACAGTTTTGCCCACATTCAGATAGGATCTTCCCCTTTGGGGAATGATCTCTGGAAAGGCCCTCACAGACATTTCAGTGACTCTTTTCGAAGTCGTCCAGGGGTCTCTCATCAGAGACTAACCATCACAGTATGTGTTTTGTTTGGTTTTTGGTTTAGGTTTTTTTATTGTGATGGTTGATTGTTATGAGTTTTAGTTTAAGTCCCGGTTAAAAAAAAAAATCATTTAAATAAATCAGTACACTGAAGAAAAATTGTGCACTTAGACCCCTCATAAAACATTGTGTTCTTTGTACTCTTTTATTCAGCAAAGCAATTATATTTCAAAAAACATTTAACCCTTTGATGCTGTGAATTTCATATATAAATTTTATTTTTCTGTTNGTGCGCCACCACGCCCGGCTTGTTATAACTTTTTAAGTTAATGAAACTTTCAAGAGAAAAGCAGTTTATCATTTTTAAATTTGTTACTATTGTTATTTTAGTATTAGTCAAGGTCCAAGTGTGTAGTCCTGGCTGGCCTAGAACTCACAGAGATCCTCCTGCCTCTGCCTATCAAATTCTGGGGCTAAATGTGTGTACCACCACATATGACTTTATTTTAGTCTTTGAGACAAAGTCTCATGTAATCCAAGCTGGTGTCTAATTTGGCACTTAGTAGAGGGTGGTATTCAGCTCCTGATCCTCCTAGCCCCACCTCCCAAGTGCTGTGAATATGTGTGGGCCACTGTACCCAGACAAAAAGTAATTGATTTTTTTTTTTTACTGTAATCATTAGTTAACTCAACAAATATTTATTGCAAGCCTCTCCCACTTTGTCCCATTGCCCCCTCTAACCAGGCCTATGTTATCCAGAGGAGTCTCTGTGAGCTTGTATCCCACTATGGATCATACAACAGGTATTCTAAGGAGTCAGACAGGGTCTCCCTGTTGCCCCAGCTGTCCTGGAACTCGTTCTGTAGACCAGGCTGGCCTTGAACTCACAAAGATCTGCCTGCCTCTGCCTCCCAAGTGCTAGGATTAAAGGCATGCACCACCAAGCCTGGCGGGTTTTGTTTTCTTTCTTTTTTTTTTAATTTTAAAATTTTTATTTTATTATTTTTTATGTATATGAATGTACTGTCTGCATGTAGGTTTGTGGACCCCTGTTGTGCAATGCCATGGAGGTCAGAAGAGGGTGTCGGATTTCCCTGGAACTGGAGTTAAAGATGGTTCTTAGCTGACATGTGGGTGCTGGGAATCGATCCTGGGTCCTCTGCAAAAGCAGTTGGTGCTCTTAACTGCTGAGCCATGTCTCCAGCCCCTGTTTTTGTTTTCTTAAGGTCAATTGAGGATCTGGTCCTCAGGGGTCACTCAGGGTGTTTTGGGGGGGCGGAGCCTCTGGCTCCTTTCAGCTTTTCATTTACCAGTTCCAGTATTGGATTTATTTATTTTTATTTATTTATTTTTAATCATTCCTAGTAACAACTCATTCTTTTAAATTTTTTTAATTTATTATTTTTTTCAAAGACTTTTATTTTTAAGTATGTGTGTGTGTGTGTGTGTGTGCATGTGCTATAGCTTGAGTTTGAAGCTGTCATGAGCCACCTATCATGGGTCCTGGGAGCCAAAATCCAGTCCTCTGTAACAATAGTACATGCTCTTAACCACTGAGCCATTTCTCTAGCCCCTTAACTTACAGTGTGTGTGTGTGTGTGTGTGTGTGTGTGCACATGTGTGTGTGTGTGTTGTGTATTGTGTGTGTGTGTGTGTGAATGCAACCAGAGCCCGTGTGTGGTCAGAGGTCAGGGGACAACATTCAGGAGCTGAGAATTGAGTCTTCTGTGGAAGCCAAGTCACCAGGTGTGGTGGTTTGAATGAGAATGACCTCCATAGGCTTCAAGTATTCAGACATTTTGTCCCCAGTTGGTGGCGCTGTTTTGGGAGATATTAGAAGGTGTGGCCATGCTGGAGGAAGTACATCACTGGGGGGCGGGCTTAGTGAGTTCAACAAGCCTTGCAGGCTTCAGTTGCTCTCTTAATTTTCTGTGCTCATTGGGAGATGTGAACCTGGGCTTTCTGCTCCAGCTCCTGCCACCACGCCTCCCTGCCACAATGGACTCAATTCCCTGGAACTTTCAATCATAAGCTCGAATAAACTCTTCCTTTTATAAGCTCCCTTGGTCATGGTGGTTTTATCACAGCAGCAGAAAAGTGACGAATACAGCAGGCTTGCACAGGAAGTGATTTTGCACACCGAGTCATCTTGCTGCCGCCATTTCACCCCTTTTCTCTGCCATCTTTTCCTCATCCTGGCCAGCAGTTCTTCTGACTACTCTTCCATGCCTCCTGGTGTGAAGATAAGCTTCTGTTTCCATGTCGAATCTTCTCTTTACATCTTTCTCACCATGCTGCCTTCTTACTTCCAAGAAATGGATAAAGCAGGGCTGAAAAGTGTATAGCATCCCTTCTCCATGTACATGACAGACATTAAAAAATCATTTCAGAGGAAATATTCTTTTCTTCTGAGACTAGCTGAGGCTTTCCAACATAATATTCTAGACCAAGAGTGACCAAACATTTACTATGAAAGGCTTTGTCACACAAACTGTTGCGTGTACTCAATTCACTGTGGGGGGGAAACCCCCATAGACAACATGGAATGATAAGCATGCTGTGTTCCAGTAACTTATAACTCCAGCTGAGGGGCTGGAGAGATAGCCTAGTGGTTAAGAGTACTGACTGCTCTTGCAGAGGACCCAGGTTCGATCCCCAACACCCACATGGCGGCTGAAAACCGTCTTTAACTCCAGTTCCAGGGGAATCCGACACCCTCTTCTGATCTCTGCAGCATTGCACAACACGGGCACACCAACCTACATGCAGATAATACATTCACACACATGTGAAAATAAATTTTAAAATATTTTTAAAAAATGAATCTTAAAAAAAAAAAAGTGGCTGTGTGTCCAGTCTAAAGAGAGGAAAATCTGCTCATGCTTCAGAAAAGGAAGCCTGGTCTAGCAAGACCTGCTTTTGTCCTCGAGTGGATGGAACTGGTGAATGAAAAGCTGAAAGAAGAAAGGGGCTCCCATACTTCTCCCCCCACAAAAAAAACCGTGAGAGACCCTGAGGACCAGATCCTCAATTGACCTTGAGCAAACAAAAACCTTGGTTAATCTGGACTAACTGTGTGTCCTTAAGCATCCAAAAGGAAAGTACAACCAGACACAAATCAGTAAGACCAGAGAAACTGTACTGCAGACACAGAACTTGAGATCTTAGTAAAAAAGACAAAAGGAATAAAGAGAGAGCACTGTTGTTTGGCCTATCCCCAATTCTTACCGGCAAGTGCATCTACTCTGTGGCTGCCACCACTTTTGGCACTCCTCAAAGACATGAGGCACAGCTTTTTAACCTCCTAATATGGACTGAGGACTCAGGTCTCTCCAAAAATTCTCCAAACCTTCAATGCCAGATGGGGACCACTGAAAAACCCATCTTAGGGACTAAACAACTAAGGGGATGTCAGCCTCAACAGAGTGTAGACTGCCATTGTTGGACTACCTGGACTGTATCATGGAGGCCAGTGCAGGGGGATCAAGACAGGACACATGCTTAATGGACATCATTTGGGGGACCATGGGAGGGAAAGACCCCAATGTGTAGCAAAAGTACAGGATTGATGGTTGGGGTTGCCAAGGAGGAACCTTTGAGCACTTCCTTAAGGAAAACATGACGTCTTTTAAGGGAGAAAAAAAAATCCCCAATTCAAGTGACATGTGTATGTATATATGTGTGTGTATATTTATGTATATATATATAACTATGTATGTATATCTATATATAATGTAGCAATACAAGTTGGAGAGAACAACAACAAAAGAACTGAAAAAAACCACTCTGGAGAGACTCAGAGAGAGATGCAGGACATGTATGGCAGAGTTCAGGGACTTGGGTGGGATGGGGGAGCATGGAAAGGGAGGCAAATCTAGATTTGATTGAGAAATGATGTGTGACCTATGGAAAAAGTTTAATAATGGCAATAATAAAAAATGGAAAAAACAAACAAACAAGTGGCTGACTGCACATGGTCCAGGGGCTGAAGGCTACTATTCTGCTAAAGATTTCAGATCCCTGTTCTAGATACGTACAAAGAGAGCTGACATCACAAGAAGATGGAGCACTCCTGGTATTCCAGGGCTGAAGAAAAAGGTGCTGCAAGTCCTCTGTGTTGAGTTTAATTTACCTGTTGTAGTCTACAAGCTGAACTGATTTAGCATAGTGCCCTCTCCTCTGGGTCTTGAAGTTGAATCATTCTGGGACCAAAGAGAACAACTTTCAGGCTTTATTCATTTTCACTCTTTTTAACTTTGTCAGAGGTATAGCTAGCATGGGAATTCTATACATGCTTTTGTTTGGCGATATGAAAAGAAATGGCACGAAATACCTTGAAGTCATTGCCTTAGAACAGGTATCATTAAACACCATAGTTCAATCATCGAAGCTTTTCCCTACAGGATTAAAAAGAGGCAAAGAAACCAACAACCAAACATGCCTAAATTGCATTATAATGGGATAGGATGAAATGGAATTTGACTGCAACCTAGCAACCCTCAACTGCATCTCAGTTATTTATGAGATTTAGAATTCGTGGATGTATTGTGTGTTCTCCTATTTCTGATTCCTATGAGCTGGCTCTTTAGTCAAATGGACTGGTGAAGAGAAGATATAGCTCTGAAAACCTAATGGGGATACTTTAGGCTAAAGTGAACTAAAACAGAGACGGAGGAAGAGAGGGAAAGAGAAAGTTTTTCAAAGAAATATTGCTTAAGTGAAACTTATTGTTTTTGAGAAATAATGATTATCAAACCTCTGACAGCTAAATATTATTGTATAATATGTTTTATAATTTATAAAGAAAGCATCTGTGATTTTAGTGATACATCTGATCCTTTCAATCCCAGCATTACATGAGGTCTATTTTTGTAACCACTCATTACCTTCAAATTCTCTTCAATGCAGCTTTATATAATCTCATTTTTGTCATTGCTTTGGAATCTGAGATAATTTGAAAAGGGCCAGCCTAAAGGTGATCTGTTCAATGTTCAAAGGAAAACAAGATTGCTTATAATGATTAACACAGAATCTAATGGAGCTGAATGTTTCTCTGGGGTTATGGTAGTCCAAACTCTGGTAGAGCTTCGAGTTGATCTGCACAGCAGCTGGAATAGATTGTCCCAGTTTCCGGCAGCAGCTCCAAGAGGCTGCCACAGCCAAAGCTGAAGGTCACCCAGAGGTCTCTTCTTTTTCTATGCCCGGTGTGTGCTTTCCTCTGTACAGGGAATGCCCCAACCTTTCTTCCCCCTCCAGTTCTATCTTTCAGAATTCCCTTCCTCCATTTAAAAGTCAAGCAGAGGCCCAGCAAGACTGCTCACTAGATAAAGGTGTTAGCATCAAGCCTAGCGAGCTGAGTTTTGTTCCTAGGACTCACATGGTAGAAGGAGAGAAATAGATCCTACAAGTTGTCCTCTGACCTCCACATTTGCACTGTGACACACGCACACACACACACACATACACATGCACACACACATAAATAAATAACAAATAAATGTAATAAAATGCTTTAAAGAAAGGCCAAACTGAAACATAGCTAATAATATGCAGCCTTTTCTAATACTACAGCCAAGCTGAAGTCTCTTCTAAAATGTAGTGTGGCATTCTGGCAGTGTGTTGGTGTGTGTGTGTGTGTGTGTCACTAGCAAGGACTTCAAACATAGGGAGCAGCATCTTGGGCTCCATTGTGCAGTCATCTCGGAACATTCATGCATAGTTATACATATGTTATTCTTAACTTTTCCATTTATTTATTTACTTAATTTTGAGAGTGGGTCTCATGTGCTCTAGGCTAGCCAAGAATGTCCTTAAATTCCTGATTCTCCTGCCGCCACTTGTCTTAGTTAGCTTTTTACTGCTGTGCTAGAAACACTAATCAAAACCAATAGGGGAGGAAAGGGTTTATTTGGCTTACATGTACAGTCCATCATCAAGGAAAGCCAAGGCAGGAACTCAGGAAAGGACCCTGAAGCAGACCAGGGAGCAGCACTGCTTACTGGCTTGTTCCCCTGGCCTCTGCTCAGTCTGATTTTTTTTTAATTAAAAATAATTTTTAGGCGGGTGTGGTGGCATGAGACTTTAATCCTAGCACTTGGGAGGCAGAGGCAGGTGGATCTTTGTGAGTTTAAGGCCAGCCTGGTCTACAGAGCGAGTTCCAGGACAGCTGGGGCTACAGGGAGACCCTGTCTCGAAAAGACCAAAAAAAAAAAAAAAAAAGAAAAAAAATTTTTGTGTGTTATGCCTGCATGTATATAAGTACACCTGGGTCATGCAGTGCCTGCAGAGGTCAGGAGAGGGCATAGGATCCCCTGGAACTGGAATTATGGACAGGTGTTAGCTGCCATGTAGGTGTTGGGACTCAAACCCAGGTCTTTTCAAGAACACAGTGCTCTTAACCACTGAGCCATCTCTCCAGCCCCTTGGCCTGCTTTCTTATACAACACAGGACCACCTACCCAGAGATGGCACCACCCATAGTGGTGGACCCTCCCACATCACTCAACAATCAAGAAAATGTTTCACAGACATGGCCACAGGCCAGTGCACTGGAGACAATTTGTCATCTGAGATTCCCTCTAACTAGGTGTGTCAAATTGATAAGTAAAGCTATGCAGCACTACCCAGGAATGCTGGAATTACAGGCACAAACCGCCGAACTGGCCTCAAACTCTTCCCTTATATTTCTACTTTTAACATACCAGAGACCCATTGCATTTTAGTTTAGTTTTGGGTTTTTTTTTTTTTTTTGGTCTTTTTTTTTGAGACAGAGTCTCCCTATAGCCCCAGCCATCCTGGAACTCACTCTGTAGACCAGGCTGGCCTTGAACTCACAAAGATCCACCTGCTTCTGCTTCCCAAGTGCTAGGATTAAAGGCATGCGCCACCACGCCTGGCTTTTTTTTTTTTTTTTTTTTTTTTGGGAATTTTAATTTTAAATTGCATATGGGAAGATGTTATATTTATAAAATTTCAAAAGTCGAGGGAATTCTCTCTCTCTCTCTCTCTCTCTCTCTCTCTCTCTCTCTCTCTCTCTCTCCATGTATGTGTGAAAATAATGTGCTAGGGGTTGAGCTTATTGGTAGGGGTATACTTGGCCCGAGGTTCATTCCTCAGCACTGGTCCCAAAAGAGCTTGTGATGTGATGGTGGAGAATACTTGACAGACTCTAGAAAAATCCATATCCCAACTTGCCCCAACCAATAAGTCTAATAACATTATCAATTTTTCCTTTGCCTTTCTTCACATAACCATTGCTGTGGTCTATTAGTTCTGCCTTAGAAGAGTCCTCTATCTCCCGGTCTACCACCACATTGGTTGTAGGTCACCAGGTCTTGTCACCTGTGACAATACTACTTAATTTCAAGAGCTCTGAGGAAGAAGGAGGTTCTGGGGTTTGGACTCAGGACCCTGCATATGTGTGGCAAGGACTCTGTCCACCTAATTATACCCCCAGCCCCTCCAGAAGATTTTAAACAATTTTTATTGATACATAATAATTATATAGTTATGGGGTAAAATTTGATGTTTAGATTCATGTATAACTTACATACTGATTAAATGAGTGAAGGTATAGTACACCTATAAGCTTAAAAATTATCATTTGTTTGAATGAGATTATTCAGTGTCCTTGCTCCTAGCTTTTTGAAACATTCAATGTATTATTGCTAGCTATAATCACTCTACTGTGTAACAGAGTAACATGACCCAGGAGGACTTCTTAAATTTTTGAATCTGATACCATTATATTCCTCTTCAAAATTCTGGCCTTCTCCCCCTTGGTCACAAGACAAAGATCTCAATTCCCTGGCATGACATATACCCTTGGGGATCTGACCTTGTATCCCAGCGTCTAACATCATCTCCTGTGTAATTCCAGTGTCTAGCATCATCTCCTATGCAATTCCATCTCTTTTTTTTCCCCATGGTTGTCACTTAGTAGTTTTTATTAAATCAGTGCTGTTCCCATAATAGGATTGAGGATGGTCCCTGCCAGGGGTTGAATTGTTTGTTTGTTTGTTTGTTTGTTTGTTTCAGTCAATTAAAGAATTAAAAGATGGGAAAAATCTTGGGCTAGCACAGAGCAACAGTCAAACAAACTTCTATTGAAAGATGGGGATTCACATACAGACCACTCATTCACCTAGAGAAAAGCTCCCCGCAAGTGGAGAGGGAGCCCAGAAACCAAAATCCAAAGCCCTCAGGAGGGTGTGGCCCTTTTAAGTGTTTTTGCTGGTATGGGCCAAGTCTCCTCCCTTAATTTTGGATTACTCAATTTAAAGTAAGGAGTGCTGATAGGTCACATTTGTGAACAGAGATATGTCCAGGGATAGGTGATCCTAAGCACATCAGTTGAAGTTAAAGTTGAAGTTAAAGATAAGGGCTTCCTGCTGGAGACCAAGAAGAATCAGGAAGTGTGCCATTTTTATTATTCATTAGTGACCCTGTTTGAATGTTAGGGATTTGGTCCCTTACAATATGGCCACACCACATTGCTTTCTTTTCTTTTCTTTTCTTTTCTTTTCTTTTCTTTTCTTTTCTCTTCTCTTCTCTTCTCTTCTCTTCTCTTCTCTTCTCTTCTCTTCTCTTCTCTTCTCTTCTCTTCTCTTCTCTTCTCCTTTCCTTTCCTTTCCTTTCCTTTCCTTTCCTTTCCTTTCCTTTCCTTTCCTTTCCTTTCTTTTCTTTTAATGAACAAGGGCTGAGCTAGTTATGCTGCACGAGTTACAGGGAAATATTACTGTCTTTCATTTCGCAGCTATCAAATCTAGGGTCTTCCATGTGCTAGGCAAGCGCCGTCCTGCTGATCCGGGGTCCTGGCCCTCACTGACTTTTCTCAGTGCTTCGGCACATGTGCTTCTGTCTTGGATACCTTTTCTCTAAAATATCAGGGACTTTTTCAGGAATACAATTTTCTTGCCATTTTTTTTAATCATTTTTTTTCTTTTTTTAATGCTTTGGACAGTAAGCTCAAGGAGGATAGGAACTGCCTTTCCTTGAATCCTCAAATTTAGCACAGTGCCTAATAGTAGCTAGTAGAAACTTGGCAGTTTGGATCTTTTCCTACCCTGCTTCCCTAGTACTTTGCTATTTTTTTTTCCTTTTATTTGCCAGATTCCATTTCATTATCTCTCCTGCATCTGGGGTTCTACGTTCAGGAGTGAGAAGGCTTTGTGTTTCTACAGTTAATTCTAAGAAAAAAGTAACTAGCTGCTTTAATATGAACCATTCTTGCTAAAAATTCTCCCTTTCTAGTAGAAATAAATTTAAATAGAGAACTGAGATTTTAGAAAAATGTAGATGTCTCTGAGTAAATACAATACCAGACCAAGACTTTTAAAAGAGACAGCACAAAAAAATAAATTAATAAATTAATAAATAGGGGCTGGAGAGATGGCTCAATGGTTAAGAGCACCAAATGCTCTTGCAGAGGACCCAGGTTCGATTCCCAGCACCCACATGGGAGCTAAGAACCCTCTTGAACTCCAGTTCCAGGGGAATCTGATGCCTTCTTCTGACCTCCGCAGCATTGCACAACATGGGTGCACCAATCTACATGCAGACAGTACACTCATACAAATAAACAAACAAATAAATAAATAAATATTAAAAATTAATGAATAAATAAATTAATTAAATTAATTAATTAAATAAAGAGACAGCACAGCCAAGTTCTACCCATAAGAATATTCAAGGCAGTACTGCTTATAACAAAATGAAGATAGTAAATAAACTTTATCACATACATCTAAAGAATTACTGCACAGCACTTTAAAAGAATGACATACAATATTCTCTCTGTATGGTTATATTCTGTTTAAAAAAGAAAAGCACAGTAGTGAACATAGTATTATTTATTTTCTGTGCAAAATATGATATCTATCTATCTATCTATCTATCTATCTATCTATCTATCATCTATCTTGACTTTTCTGGGAACAACAGGGAACTTCATAGCAGTCAGTTAGGGGCCTGGGAGCTTTTATGTTTGTGTGCACATCAGTGTGTGCTGGTAATGAGGTGTGTGGCAAAGCAGCTAGCTTTTACTTCTTTCTGCTTTACTTGAGTTGTCTAAGGCACACTTCATTTTTATGTTGAGTAGATTTATGGGCCTTTTATTTCTACTTAAAACTATGTATAAAATTTATGTTAAAAATGAACACTCACAAACTATCCCAAACTTTCTTGTACACCAGAATCACTTAAAGCACTTGGGAGTGTAATAACTTTTTTATTAAATTTTTTATTTAGCATACAAAATAATGAAGGTCATTGTGACATTTTATACACATATTTCATTATACTTGGCTCAGATTCATGGTCTTTAAAGAGCAAATTGCAAATTCCCACCTCAATCTTATGGACTAGTATTTCTGACTGTTGGGAGGCCTAGAAGATGAACAGATTTTTTTTTAGATTTTATTTTTATTTATTTATTTATTTATTTTTTATTTTTTATTTTTATTTTTATATGTATGAATGTATTGTCTGCATGCAGGTCTGCGCACCCGTGTCGTGCGATGCCGCGGAGGTCAGAAGAGGGTCTCGGATTCCCCTGGAACTGGAGTTCTCCTGGAACCGGAGTCGCAGACGGTTCTCAGCTGCCATGTGGGTGCTGGGGATCGAACCCGGGTCCTCTGCAAGAGCGGTCGGCGCTCTTAACCGCTAGGCCATCCCTCCAGCTAATGTCAGATAATTCTTGGTGTAGTTGATCTGAATAACAGTCCTTGAGAAATACTACATATATCTAACTAATTCATCTCTGCCTGCCTGGTACACCTTCACTAGGATAGGAGATGGTATGGAGATGACAATAAATCATCACAAGAAGGAAGTTGGATAATCTGTCTGGAGCTCAGCCTGGCTCTGCATGGAGCAGTACTCAGAAGGTGGAGGATAGAGGCTGTTAGCTTTTCATTGTTATCAAACACCTGAAAGAAGCAGATGATGATGATGATGATGTTGATGATGATGATGATGATGGAGACAGGGTCTCCCTGTAGCTCCAACTGACCTGGAACTTGCTTTGTAGATACACCAGGCTGGCCTTGAACTCACAGAGATCTGCCTGCCTTTGCCTCCAGAGTGCTGGGATTAAAGACATGCACCACCACCCCTGTCAAGAGAAGTAAAGAAAGGGATTCACTTTGGCTCCATTGTTTCTGCACCCGAGATGAGGCAGAGCTTTATGGTGGAAAGGTGTGGGCCACAGCTGGGAAGCAGGGACCAGACACACATCCTTCAGTCTATTGACAGTTTTGCCCACATTCAGATAGGATCTTCCCCTTTGGGGAATGATCTCTGGAAAGGCCCTCACAGACATTCAGTGTGCTTTTCTAATCGTCCAGGTGTCTCTCAGTCAAGACTAACCATCACATGATTTGGTTTTGTTTGGTTTGGTTTAGGTTTTTTTATTGTGATGGTTGATTGTTATGAGTTTTAGTTTAAAGATCCCTGTTTAAAAAAAATCATTTAAATAAATCAGTACACTGAAGAAAAATTGTGCACTTAGACCCCTCATAAAACATTGTGTTCTTTGTACTCTTTTATTCAGCAAAGCAATTATATTTCAAAAAACATTTAACCCTTTGATGCTGTTATTTCATTATAACATTTTATTTTTCTGTTGATTATATAGATTTCCTTTTAATCTCAGCCCTCAGAAGGCAGAGGTATAGGGAGGTGGATCTCTGTGAGTTCAAAGCCAACCAAGTCGGCATAGTGAGTTCTAGGCCAGCTAGGGCTACAAAGAGAGACCTTTCTTAAATAAAAAAAAATAAAAAAAAAAAAAAAAGATTATGCCAGGAAAAAAGATTATGCTGGAAGTGGTGGTGTATGCCTTTAGTCCCAGCACTCGGGAGGCAGAGGCAGGCAGATCTCTGTGAGTTCAAGGCCAGCCTGGTCTACATAGTGAGTTACGGGATAGCTGGGGCTACAAGGAGACCCTGTCTCAAAGAGACCAAAAAAAAAATCTTACATGGATTTCCAATATTTTGAAGTTAGGTTACATATTGTATGGGAATAGATTATCTTTTTCTTTTTGATCTTTTTGAGACAGAGTCTCCCTGCTATCCTGGAACTCAGTATGTTGACCAGGCTGGCCTTGAATTCACAGGGATCAGCCCGCCTCTGCCTCCTGAGTGCTGGGATTAAAGGCATGTGCCACCATGCCCAGCTCCAGTGTGTTTTTTATATTGGAGACCATGTAAGTCAAAATATTTTTAAGATTACATTAATTTTTAATGAATTGATCATTGTTATAGAAATTGGTAATATGGCTAAAGAAGGAATTTAAAAATAAACTGATGTGGGGCTGGAGAGATGGCCTAGTGGTTAAGAGGGCCAACTGCTCTTACAGAGGACCCGGGTTCGATCCCCAGCATTCACATGGTGGCTGAGAATCGTCCATAACTCCAATTCCAGGAGAACTCCAGTTCCAGGGGAATCTGACACCCTCTTCTGACCTCCGTGACATTGCACAACAATGGGTGCGCAAACCTACATGCAGACAGTACATTCATATGCATAAATAAATAAATAAATAAATAAATAAAATATAAAAAAATTAAAAAAAAATAAACTGATGCAAGTGACAATGTATCAACATAGTGTGTATGAATGTATGAGTGTATTGCCTGCATGTATGTAAGTGCACCCATGTCATGCAATACTTGCATATGTCAGAAGAGGGTGTTGGATTCCCCTGGAACTGGAGTTGTGGACAGTTCTTAGCTGTCATATGGCTGCTGGGAATCAAACCTGGGTCCTATTCAAGAACAGCCAGTACTCTTAACCATTGAGCCATCTCTCCAGACCCAAAAGAACCTTCTTTGATGAGTGGTGACTGGGATACTTGCTTGTAAATATAAGTATTTTGTGCATAGTAAGAAATTACATTGTCTAAGGATGTCATATTCTTGGGGTTTTCTCTAAGATCTATGACCTCTCCATGTGTGTTTGGGTATGTTTACAGTACCACACATGAATTTCCTCCTGTTTAATGGGCTTTAACTCCAATTAGGTAGCTGGTTGATTATGAAGATAAAAGTACCACTACTGCATCAATGTCTTTTGCTGTGCAGGTCATTGACGTGGTTATTAGGCCTTCCTTGAAACTGGAGTTGGATCATCGATTGTGGTTCTCCCTTAGCAGTTTGCGCAGTGCTCTCCACAGCTTTGAGAGCTAGCCTTGGGGGAAGTGGCTTCCAGGTCAGTTCCAGCTCTGTTCTAAATCCAGTCTCCAAAGTAAATATGTCTTCGGCATAGGGTCTCACCTTCAAGTTCTGGGAGGCAATCAAGGGCTGTGGCAATAGCCTTCAGCTACATAACATGGACACATGTAGACATACTGTATGTGTAATTTGTCATTAGATTGTTAGACTAATATAATTCCCTCTGTTTTTTTTACACTAACCAGGCATTATTTATCTGTCCTCTCTCCCTCTCTAACTTTCCCTCCACACCCTCCCTATCTGAAGAATCCACACTTTCCCCATTTCTCCCTTGAAAATATCAGTCTCATATGGTTCCACTCCTCCAGAGAGCACAATGCTTTGCAAAGTTAGTTATATTCCCTTACTCTATTAGCTCATGTGTTCAGCTGGGTAAAATATTGATCATTTTCTCTCCCCCTCCTCCTAAGGTTTTGGTTTTCATTGTATCATTTTAGTAAATGTTGAATATAGAATTTACCACTGAACTATCTCCTCAGCCTCTCACCTAAAATTTTAATATCTGGTTGTGAATGCACACCAGAATTCTCCAACTCTATGACTGCACCCAACCTACATAGTTATAAGTGCCTGGCAACTATTGTCCTATACCGGGCCATTTTAACCTCTCCATAATCCCAGTAACCTTAAAACTTTCCAACATTTCTATCACTCTTTTTCACATACATTCAATTCAATACAAAACTTTCCTTTATTGTTATTCAAAGGAACTTTTAACTGAAGCATTCTACTTTTCTTTTTTTCTTTTTTTTTTTTTTAATTTTTTTATCTATTTCTGTATGTGTATGAATGTACTGTCTGCATGCAAGTTTGTGCACCCGTGTCTGCGGAGGTCAGAAGAGGGTGTCGGATTCCCCTGGAACTGGAGTTCTCCTGGAATTGGAGTTTCAGATGGTTCTCGGCCGCCTTGTGGGTGCTGGGGATCGAACCCAGGTCCTCTGTAAGAGTGGTCGGCGCTCTTAACCGCTAGGCCATCTCTCCAGCCCCGCATTCTAAATTTCTAATAAAGTAATTTTGTTACAGTAGCAAGAAAGGCCCCTTAAGAGCCTGGGTGAAGACCCAACATTCTGGTTGTGCTGGCACAAGCACCACCCCTGAGAAGGTGAGCTGGCCTTAAGCCATGCTAAGGAGCTAGCAGAATAAGTTTTGCCTTAATGAGAAATGGTACCTTTCTCTGCCCAGAATTCCAGTCCCTCATGCAGTCGCTTACCAGGCAGCAACCATGTAGCTTCTCAAGTCTCTGCTTTTACACAAGTATAACCCCTCCTTTTCTTCTTCCCTCATGCTTTGGGCTTCCTCAACGTTCTGGGTTTCCTTGCTCTTTCTCTAAAGCTCCCTTCTCTGCTAAGTGGCTAGTAGTCCACCTTGTGTCTGACCTCTGTGCTGACTCAAGTGCTTTGTTTTTCACCTTTTCTCCTTTGTCCTCTGAACAGCTGCTGAGCTTTCCAGCTTGTCTGGCCTGGATGGTTTTCATTTAGACTCTAATAATATTGTCGTCAAGCTTCCATTAATGTCTATTCTTAAATTATTTTATTAATGAGAGTAAGAACTCTAAGAGGGAGCCCTAATTTCCCCTGTACCTATGTGCTATGTCATATTAAATTGCCCTAAAAGAAAGACAACTCACCCGAAAAGAGAGGCTTATTACTGGCAGACTGGCTGAACTCAGATGTCATTTGAACCTGACCACTTATGAGTGATTTCTTGAATGATTTTTACACTTCTACCACAATTGTCAATTTTCATCAATGCTTCTGTTTATTCTCTAAAAGGTCACTAATCTCTGTTCTAACATCCTGGGAAAGTCTATCAGAAAAGATAATCTAAAAAATAGGATTCTGCTAGCTGGAAGGACACAATGCCTTATTAGAGAAAAGAAATTAATTTAGTTGCCTTTCACCCATAGGCATTATAAATTCTATATGTGTGTTGTTGTTGTGTGTGTGATGTGTATCTGTGTATTGTATATGTATGTGTATATTGTGAGTGGGTATGTGTTGTGTTCTTACATATGTATATATGTGTGTTATGTTTGTATATATGTGTGTTTTGAGTAGTCTTTGTGTGTGATATGTATGTGTGTTATGTATGTGTATGTGTTGGTTGTATTTACGTATGTGGTGTGTGCATATGTACTGATGGGATTCAAACCTAGGTCTGCATGCATGCTAGACAAACAACCTATCACAGAGCTATATCCCCAAACTCTTTGTTTTAAAACCATAAGCTTTATTCAAAATTTAGCTACCTGTCAACAAATAAAGCAAAAATAACAAGAAAATGAAAAATTTCAGTAATGGAGATTTATTCTATTCTCAAGTAAGATTTATGTCTTGGGACATATATTATTAATTAGATATGGGAATATAAAAGAACAATAGGGCTAAAAGCATTTTACATTGACAGTTTTTGTCTGGTTTATACATTATTTTTAATATTGGACAGCAGAATAAGTGAACACTCATCATTTGATTGTTTAGAAACAAATGAAAATTGTATTCTTTCTTCTTGAATATTTTTGACAGACAATGAAGGATCTTGCAGAGAATGAATATTTTTTTGTTTTCGTTTTTCTGGCATTTCCAAACTACATAGGGAAATATAATTTTTAAAATTCTTTATATATTTATTATTATTATTATTATTATTATTATTTGGTCTTTTTGAGGCAGGGTGGTGGCCTGGAACTTGATATGTAGACCAGGCTGGCCTTGAACTCAGAGATCCACCTGCCTCTACTTCCAGAGTGCTGGGATTAAAAATGTACACCACCATGCTTGGCATATTATTTTTATTTTAGTGTCTTGCTTGCATGTATATAAGTACACCCATGTTGTGTACTGTCCACGAAGGTCAGAAGAGGGTGTCAGATCCTCTGGAAATGGAGTTACAAATGGCTGTTAGCTGTCATGTGGATGCTGGGAGTCAAACCTGGGTCCTGTGCAAGAGCAGCCACTGCTCATACCCACTGAGCTATCTATCTCTACAGCCCCTAGCCAGCAGTCTTAACCATTGAGCCATCTCTCCAGCCCCGGGAAATAGAATTTAAACCTACTCTGTAATCATTAAAGTATTTCTACAATCTTTCCATTAAATTCTGAAAGTGCACAACTATAATAGTATGAAATAAAAAGCTTAAAGCATGGTTAGCAGAAGTCAACCACATACACAGAAAGAGCTCTTGATGACAGATACACACCTCTTACTGCTAATCAGGAACTTCAAGGAAATGTTCTCCCTTTACAAAATCTTCATAGGAGGAGAGGTGTAATCTCATCTTCCTGGGATGCCAGACCTTTAGGCATTTCCCTCTTGGCTGACATATTAAATAATAGGAAAACAACATGACATTACAAATGAGAGCCTCTCTAGCTGCTTCCAGCAGTCCAGGGAGACCGACCTTCCATATAGTCCAGGATCATTTTGATGCAATTTACAAACATTCCTTCCTGGGAGAAGATGAATTGAAGCTGGTGTTCACTGCCCGAGATAAACAGCAGGACAGCAGACACTGTCACATTTCTCATGTCTTCATCTTTTCTTTTTCTTTCTTCACTGACATTTGGACAAAAGCTGGTGGCTGTTTTGATAAAATGTTTTATAGATTTTAAATGCACTGTTAAGTGGTATCAAAACATCTACCATAGCCCATAATGTTCTAAGCTGACCCAGGGGTCTTATCCTTAGGTGTTCTTTAGTTCACACATATGTTTTTTTCCTGGTAGTCCATTCTTTCAATGTCCTTGTAAACCATGGCAGACTGTAAGAGTGCATGTAAGGACAGTATCAGAAATCCACAAAGATATAAAAGTTTTGCCAAAAGAGCAAATTGGAAAAGTTTTTAGAAAGATTGCCTAGAAAGAAAAATGGCATCAGAAGTCTATAACTCTTTGATGAGAAAATGGCTAAGACTCACAGGCTCTCAAATTGAGTAATTTGTTGTGTGCATACGTGTGTGTGCACACGCATGTGTGTATGTTGTTGATGCAAAAGCATAACTCTCACCTCAAAAGTGATATAAAATAGTTTATTCTGGAGCCAAATATGAGTGATCATGGGCTGGGAACACAGATTCTGATTACCCCATGTTCCAATGTGGTAACAGTTTCATGAAGTTTTTATAATAATAGAACAAAGAAAAGTCATAAATCAAGACACTTTTAAGTACCCTGGTGGAAACATTAAATAGTCCGCTACAGCAAAAGAGAAATCTCTGCTATAGGCCTCAGATGGTATCTGATGGCATTGAGCCTTGCCATTGGTGATAACTGTTTCTTTGTTAATTCATTTATTAGCCACAGGATGTTAATTTGGAAACAGGTGGACAAGGAGTGGCTATTTACAAGCTAAACACAGCCCAAGATAAATTGTAAATAGGCTGTGAATCTGCAACATTCTAAACTCTCCAGAGTCACTGAAGTGTTAACCAGTTAGTCAGCCTGACAGTAAGTGCAGTCCAAGATCCAGAATTTTTCTGGGGACTTACTGCTCATGTGCACATAGAGGCCAGAGGCCAGTTTCAGGTGTCCTCCTCTATCATTCTCTACCCTATTTCTATTTTTCTGAGACAAAGTCTCCCAGTAAATGTCAAGTCTTCCATTTTGGCTAAACTGGCTGGCTAGGGAGTCCCTGGGAGCCTCCTGCCTCTCCCCTACCCCTCCCTTAAACTAAGGATATAGTCACATGCTACCACACCAGGCTTTACATGGGTGCTAGGGAGGAAAATCTCATCTTTAAGGTGAGATTCATCACATTCGTTAATTATTTTTGAGCACTCTGGTAAAGTCTTGGGACCACCCCCCTCAGCAGACACTTTGAAATGCAAGAAGATAGATTTTTTTTCTCACCTTTCTTCACTGACTCTCTCTCTCTCCCACTTAGTAAACTGAGTTTCTTTTAGGTGCTCTGTGCATCTTCTTTTTCTTCATCCATCTCCTCCACCTACCTTTTCTCCAGATTCCAGTGCCTATCAGACTGTGGGAATGAAACTTTGTATGTGGCTTGAAGCAAGAACTTGTAAGACCTGTCCCAGAGGATCTCCAGTTATCTGATATCTCTGTGGGAATTCAGAGTTAACTGTAGCAGGAAGATTTGGGATATTACAATGATTCTTGCTTCACCCTATCTCTGCAAAGTTCCAGCCCCTTCCCTTGAGGCATTGAGCAAAATGTCACACCTCTAGTTACCTGTTGCACAAACTGGAGCTCTGCAGCCTCCCATTAGAACCAAGGTGGCTCACCCCTCCCTTCCATCTGCTCCCCACTTCCTTGCACAGAGCACAGGAGCCTCCAATATATAGACTTCACTGACAGAAAATAAAGGGAGTTCCTATTCTCCCCGGCTCTCTGTGTGTGAGTCTGTTCATTTCCATGGGTGATCTCCTACGGTTTCCCTCCACGCTTCTTGTGGGAGAAGCCTAGAGACTGTCGGCCTGCAGGCAGGAGACAAGTCCTGGAGCTGAGCCAAGAAGGGAAGGACAGAGTGTGGAATGTGGTAACACGTGACTCAAAGACATTGAACAACGACATCAGACTTCTTGGTTTTGAGGAACTAAGTTACTGTCTCCAACAACTTTGTATCTTATAGCCCTTTCTGACTTTTCTCACCTATCTCCACATCTTCTAATGCAATATTCCCCTCTCTGAGGTTTTATTCTATAGTTTAAAATTTTCGTGTGTCTGTCTGTCTATGTGTGTCTGTGTGGGTACAAGTGTATGTGTGGGTGTGTGTGTACTTGGGTGTCCATGTGTTATGTCGGCATGTGGGAGGACTAAAGGTCAATTTCAGGTGTTGTTTTTCCGAAGCCATCCACCTTGTTTTTGTTGTTGTTTTATTGTTTTTTGGAGTTTTTGAGAGAGGTCTTCCTGTAGATCAAGTTGGCCTGGAACTCTCTCTGTAGACCAGACTGGCCTCAATCTCACAGAGATTGGCCTGCTTCTTCCTCCAGGGTGTTGGGATTAAAGGCATGTGCCACCACACCAGGCTCATTTTATTTTTTTGAGATAGGGTCTCTCACTGAACTATAGTCTAGACTAGCTTCCAGCAAGCCCCAGGGTTAGGCCTGTGTCCACCCCCAGTTCTGGATTACAAGGATGCACCCCCACACCCAGCTTTTCACTTGGGTTCTGGGTATCAGACTCAGGGTTTCATGCTTGCATGTCAGGCAATTTACTGACTAAACAATTTTTCCATCCTGTAGTAGTCAGGGTTCTCTAAAGAAACAGAAGCAACAGGACGAATATGTAGCTATATACAATTTAATGATTTGCTCATGTGACAGAGTTCAAGGAGTCCAACAGTAGCTGTGCTGCACTGGAGAGGCTGAGAATCCAGGGAACTGCTCAGTCCACAAGGCTGGATGTCTCAGTAGTCCCAATATGGTGCTGAAGGCCCAATGGATTCCAGGATATCTGCCAGTCTCAGTACATGCTGGGATTTGTAGGGTTGATCACAGCAGCAAGACAAACTCACCAGTGAGAGAGAGGCAAGCTGCAGGAAAAAAGGGACCAGATCCCTCTGGCATGGCCTTTAATACTGCCTGCCAGCAGAAGGTAATGCCCACATTTTGGGGTGGGCCATCTGGGTTGAGGTAGTCCAATCTTAACATCCTTTTTCTCTTATTTGTTCCTTAGTCCAGTCAAGTTGACACCCAGGATTAACCATCACACATCCTTAGATTAGAAATTCTTGAAGATGAGATTCACTTGCTAGTAAAGCATATTAGATTGAAGAGGTAGCTTTTTTGTTTAAATCATACACTAGACACACACACACACACACACACACGCACCACACACACACACACATACACGCACACCCTTCCTTGTGAGCAATGATGGGGGTGGTGCCGATGTAAGACCCGAATCATGCCTTACCCTTGAGAGACCCCTGAGTGAGAGACGTGGAGACTAGACTTGATGCAAAAGCAAGAGGTTTATTCTTCCGGTGTGCCGGGGTTCACCTGGACAATGGGGAGAGGCAAACCCCAAGCAATCTCTGCATACAGTTTTTATACACTTAGAGCAGGGCAGGAATCAAACCCCAGTCTCCTGCGTGACAGGCAGAGATACTCAGCATGCTTGGGTCTGCAGGTGGCTTGGAGCCAGGGCCGTCAGGATGGTTCTTCCTGGAATTATAATTGCCTGTGGTTTCCTGTTATCTGCTGACCTAGGGAGGGGTTGCTATTTGCTAACCTAGGGAGGGAAAAGGTTCTGACCCCGATAAGTTGGCTCACAGACCTTTTATACAGGGTCTAGGGGAATCTTAGTGGGGTTTGGGTAACTTCTAGCCTTATTGGGTAATAGCAGAGTTACCGCTCATGGTTAGGTCAGCCCACCTGCCCCCACATACCAAAGGTTATCTTTAGACACAGTCTTGGGACAGGAATGGAACCAGGTCTAGGGGAATTTTTCTTTATCTGGTCAGACTGGACCTGTTTCCCAAGCCTTGGATGTATCTGGTGGACTTCAGCCTGGGGGAAAGTGAATACCACCAGGCCTGTTTTTCAATGCCCCAGATGCATCTGTTGGACTCTAGCCTGGGGGAAAGTGAATGCTTAACCTTTGTCCAGAGTAGAAGTCTGGAATTAACTCTTATCTCTTCATCCCCCCATTTTCTCTTGTTACTCGAGAGACCAATCTTGGTCTCTCTTTTCCTACCTTAGACAGAAGTATGCTGGTCTATATTATCATACTGGCTGCTTAGGTGGTGTGGATCAAGTTGAGTATAATGTGTCTTTAAGGTCACTAGCTGAATTGCCCCCAATCTTTCTCTCATAAAGGCGACTAACCTATTCAGTATACATAGTCCTAGGGTTAGTAATAGGGCAACCAGAAGGACAAGTTCACTGGCAGTTCCAGGAAGTCTTCAGCTCTCAGCTGAGAAACTGGCTCCTTTCAGGAGTCTTGACCCTAAACTGCCTAGCCAATTTTTAGCTCCTACTTTTATCACATTACACTCTGAGGAGGATACCCCAATTGCCAAGAGGGAATTGAGGTGCCAACTGCTCTGACTTCTTCCATGCTGAAAAGGGGCATAGAAGGTGGTAACTGGGGTACTCCTGCTCAGTGGATCTATCTGAAAGACCCCCAAAAGTATAGTTAGAGAACAAAATCTTTGGCCAGTGCCTGTGAAGGTGTGAGTAGCTAGGTACATTTTCTAGACAGGGAACCAGGAAAGGAACAGGGTGAATTAAATGTCCAACTTAAAAGTCCTTTAGCATTTCTCAATGAGGGGTTCTGAAGCATTCATTGAGCTTCTCCTTTTATTCATTTGGCTATGGTGTTGGACTCAGGATCTGCTTTCCAGGAAGTTTTAATAGTCATGGTGTGAGTTTCCCTTAGGTGGTTGCTTAAAGAGAAAGAGGAAACTTTATTATTTGGTAATGACAGATCTCATATGACTTTAAATGACTTAAAATCTAGTGTTTGGAGGCTCAGTCTTTCAGACTTTAAAAGCAATATAATGACTGCTTATCTTTTGGTTACACTCTTCCTCTTGGGTGTCTAAGTCCATACAGTTAGCCCAGATAAACCATCTTTTGTTTTCTCAAGATCAGTTGAGGATCTGGTCTTCAGGGGTCACTCAGACCTTTGGGGGGGAGAGGCTCTGGCCCCTCTCTGTTTTTCATTTGCCAGTTTCATCCACTAAAGGACAAAGTCCATCCACACGAGGACAAAGTCAGGTCTTTCTAGACCAGGCTTCCCTTTGAAGACTTTCCTCTTTTCAGACTGGACAGTGGCTAGAGTCCCATTAGTGGGTCTCCAAGACCTCCCTGCCTAGGAGGACTGATGACTCACAATTGCAGGATGTTTCAAGAGATGCCCCCAGACATAGTTCTCTGGGATTGGTTGACCTCAGAAGGCAAGAAACAAAGTTGTTCCTTAGGTCCCTCAGCCGAATTGGTATGGGCATTTAAGTATGGTAGTTATCCACTCAGAAAGGCTAAGTTACACCAGGCTAACACCTTTAATTACTGTATAATATTCTAGAAAAGTCTTGGACAAAAGTTCAAAAAGTCAGCATAACCGGCAAGATCAAATTAAACAATTTCAGGCTTATTTTAAATGTAAAACTGTTCACTTCAGTTACTACAAATGGAGACAATCCTTTTCTTTTTCAGACCCTTTATCCTGATTTATAGTTTTCCCAGAAAGACAGGAGTTGTAACACATACCAGAAGACAGGAAATAAACTGATAATGATTACCAAGTCCATCCAAACTGTCTTCTTTTGGACTGCATGCAGTTGGTTCAGGAAGATAGAATCTAGTTTTTTGAGCCAAATTATCTGGTTAGGTTAAAGGAAATATCAAAAGCAACTTTTGAAAGAAACATGAAGTACATTTTTCAATAGCCATAGGTAACCCACCATTTGCCTGTGCCCATTCAATCCAAACCTGTAACAGGGAGTCAGGTTCAACCTAGGAGAGGACTGAAAATTAACACCTCTGTATATTCACAATCCTATTCAGGCCACTAGTAAAACAGCTTGAGTATTTATACCAGTTTAACTTAATACAGAAATCAATCATATTTTCTCTTCTTTTTTCCGCCATCTTTTTGAGACAGGGTCTCTCAGTAGCCCTATCCTGAGTGGAGCGCAGGATCAAAGGCGTGTGCCACCAGGCCGCACAATCATATTTTCAAAAGACAATCCTGAGGGGCATTGTGGTACACATCTTTAATCCCATTTTGGCTGCAGAGGCAGACAGATCTCTCTGAGTCCAAGGCCAGTGTGGTCTACACTGGGACTTCCAGGACAGCCACTGATATAAAGTGAGACCCTGTCTCAAAAAAAAAAAAAGACAATCTTGTTTTAAACAAATTGGAGTCCTTTTGAATACACATTAGTGCAAATTCAGTGGTTAACAAAATTACCCCCAATTAGTTTCCTGAAATTGTAAGGAGGGAACAGATATAAGGGAGCAAGATGGACTCCATTTTTCTATTTTGTGGAAATATGCCACCTGAGAAACAGCCCCCATCCTTAGATTCCAGGAGAAGCCATTGAATATCTCAATAGCTACCAGGGAAGGACCAAAGGTTGTTTGTTGAAAATAACAAAAAGAAGCCAGGTGTGGTGGTGCACACCTTTAAACCTAGCACTTGGGAGGCAGAGGCAGGCGGATCTTTGTGAGTTCAAGGCCAGCCTGGTCTACAGAGTGAGTTCCAAGACAGCTGGGGCTACAGGGAGACCCTGTCTCAAAAAGACAAAATAAAATAAAATAAAATAAAAATAACTAACAGAGAAAAACCAAAGTTAAACATGTTTGCTCTTCCACCAGGATGTCCTTGGGCTGCCAGTACACTTGTCCTTGCCTGAAGCCAGTTATACCAGAAGTATCTAAGCCAAAAATGTCTCTGGTTAGCTGTAGGTAGAGGCTGTACATGCCAGGAAGGAGTCTCTTGTTTTGTTTTGTTTTGTTTCTTTTCTCCTTCCCCTAAGGGAGGATCCAATTCCTGGAAGCCAGACTGGAGAGATGGCCCTCCAGGAACCTGGATCCCTGGAATGGGAACTGGGTGACTGGTGCCACCCCCACCCTAAAGCCTTATCATCTCTTGACCAATGAGACTCAGGAATCCCACTCCCCGGGACCCCCTCCTGGTATATAAGAGCTTTGCTTCTTTTCTCCTGTGCTCCTTATAATAAAATACATTCTAAAACTCATCCTCTGTGGTATGTGGGTTTCATTCTTCACAGTCTTGAGACAAGAATCTAAGAGCCTTTAGCTTGAGGTGATTTTGGTCATCATTGAGTTTCTGGACCTTAGCCTCTTGAGAGGCAAGAAAGGCTCCCACTGTCTCAAAGACACCAGATATCCCCCTATCGACAGGAGGCAGGCTGGGCTGGAGCTGAGTGGTAGTTTAAGAGGTTTAGCAATCAATCCCCAGCACAGGAGTGAGGCTGGGGAGGGGAAGGAGGAATTTAAAAAATGAACTACTCACTTCCTCACATAAACCTGGCTGTGTGAATTTCCCCATTGACTATGGATTTATACAATTATCTGAACTTCCTTAAAAAGAAAATCACCTCAACCCACAAACAAAATGATCATAAAATGGGGCTGACATAGTAGTAGAGATTTATTCTTTCCTAATTTTACCACAGAAGTATAATTTGGACATTTCCAGCCAAGAGCTTGATATGTCCCTGTTTGCTTTTGGATACCGATACTGAGCAAGCGCTTAGCACCCAATGCATATAGCAGCCAATTAGCGCTGGGGTTTCGGGTTAGGTTTGTGTGTTTGTTTGTTTGTTTGTTTATTTGTTTGTGACAGGGTCTCCCTGCAGAACCCCCTGGCCTGCCACTTACTATGTATACCAGGCTGGCCTGGATCTCACAGGGATCAGCTTGCTGGGTTTAGAGGTGTGAGCTACCACACAATTGTGGACCAACCATCAAGAACACAGGACAAAATAAAAGCTCATGACAGTCTTTAGTATCAGTTGGCATCAGGGGAACTAACAGGGAAGGAGAGAGGAGGATCTACTTGTGAGTGGGTGGTGAGAAGTTTTAGGGTTCTTTTACACAGAGTATCACTGTGCCTTTTCATGGGTGACATTTGTGTCACTGGATTGGAGGAGGAAGCTGTCATATTTCAGGGAGATTCTGAGCTTGTGACAGCTATTGCTAGGACAAGCGGGCTGCTTCTACACATGCTCGTTCTTGAAGAGTCCGTTGCAGACATAATTCAGTAGATTCTGGGGGATTTTCTTTTCTTTTTAAAAAAAATGTCTTGGAAAAAAAAATAAAATAAAAAAATGTCTTGGGGCTGGAGAAATGGCTCAATGGTTAAGAGCTCTGACTGCTCTTACAGAGGACCTGGGTTCGATTCTCAGCACCCACATGATGGCTAAGAACCATCTTTAACTCCAGTTCCACCAACCTGCATGCAGACAGTACATTCATACACATAAAAAAATAAAAAATAAAAAAATATCTTATTATTTTTATTTCATGTGTATGAGTGTATTGCTTGCATGTACATAAGTGCACCGTGTCGTGCAATGCCTATGGAGTCAGAAGAAGACATCAGATTTCCCTGGCACTGGAGTTACAAGATGGTTTAGCGACCATGTGGGTGCTGGGAATCTATTCCGGGTCCTCTGCAAGAGTAGCCAGTGCTCTTAATGGCTGAGCCATCTCTCCAGCTCCCGGATTCTGGAGGTTTTTCCTGAACAGCTTAAGCACTTTCTTGTCTGGGTGTGTCTTCTTAGCCAATTTCAATGCTGCCTTAGAAGAAGATAGTGGATGTTCCAGTGGGGTGAGGCAATTTGCTATTGATTTCTCTTATGTCGTCTTCTTCTTATATATTGAGCAAGGGCAATAAGTGAAAAAAAAAAAGAAGCTCGTTTCCCACCCCACCCCCACCCCCGCAGCTGGCAAGATGGCGGAAGTAGAGCAGCAGCAGAAGTGGACCTTCAGTAAGTTCACCTATCGTGACATGGACCTGGACCAGCTGCTGGACATAACCTAAGGGCAGCTCAGGCAGCTGTACAACAGCCCAGCAGCAGCTGCTCCTCAACCGTGGCCAGCGGAGGAAGCAGCAGTCCCTGCTCAAACATCTGCGCAAGGCCAAGAAGGAGGCTCCCCCATGGAGACGCCAGAGGTGGTGAAGACACACTTGCGGGACAGGGTCATCCTACCAAGAGCAGCATGGTGGGCATGTACAACCGCAACACCTTCAACCAGGTGGAGATCAAGCCTGAGGTGATCTGCCACTATCTGGGTGAGTTCTTCATCTCCTACAAGCCTGTGAGGCATGGCCAGCCTGGCTTCGGTGCCACCCACTCCTCCTAATTCATCCTCCTCAAGTAGACAAGACTGTCCAATCTCAAAAAAAAAAAATGAAGCTCTAAAAATTGAAAATTATTACACATAATATAATAGAAAACTTTGCGAAGGACTTTAAACTAGGGAGATTATATCAAATTTAATTTTTAGGGGGAATATCAATGTTTTTTTGAGGTACTGGAGATCAAACCCAGTCCTTTGTACATGCTACACCAGCATTCTACCAATGAACTACATCCCTGCCTGTGCTCCAAAATCACTTTAAAGAATAAGATATGAGCCAGGAGTGGTGGTGCAGAGGCAGAGGCAGAGGCAGAGGCAGGCAGATCTTTGTGAGTTCAAGGCCAGCCTGGCCAGGACAGCTGGGGCTACAGGGAGACCCTGTCAAAAAAAGAGAAGAAGAAGAAGAAGAAGAAGAAGAAGAAGAAGAAGAAGAAGAAGAAGAAGAAGAAGAAGAAGAAGAAGAAGAAGAGGAGGAGGAGGAGGAGGAGGAAGAGGAGGAGGAGGAAGAGGAGGAGGAGGAGGAGGAGGAGGAGGAGAGGAGGAGGAGGATATGCAACCTTGGGCTGGGCTTGGTAGCCCACGCCTTTAATCCTAGCACTTGGAGGGCAGAAGCAGGTGGATCACACTGTGAGTTCAAGGCCAGCCTGGTCTGTATAATGAGTTCCAGGACAGCTGGGACTACAGGGATACCCTGTCTCAAAATAAACAAACAAAAGGTATATAACATTCCAGTCTATTACTAAAGTTATAATACTAGCTAATTAATAGGTATTTTTTCTTAGTCCTGTAATATTTGTTTCATTATTTATTGCAAGTAGTTCACAGTTGCTATAAATTCAATGTTTGCCCCTTCCTCCCCAATTCACATGCTGAAATTGTAGTCCCCAAATTGTTGGGATTAGGGGATAGGATCTTCAGAAGATGATTGGTTCCTGAGAACAAAGCCTTTAGAAAGAAGTTAACTACCTTTATAAAAGATACCCAGAAGATCCCTCACCCCTTCTACCAAGTAAGGAAACAGTGAGAAGACAAAACCTTTCTATCAACTCTGAGTAAAAAACTTCTGTTGTTTATAATACAGTCAGTATCCTTATAAAAGTATCTTGAAGGGAATGTTTTCCCTTTGGCCCATGTTCTTGTCATGAAAGAATTTATAGACGACCACAGAGGGGTAACAAGTAGGACAAGAGTTTCAGTGGTCTTTTCATGTTCACCAGATGACATAGGGGAACTTGGGGTCCCTTGGGGTTCTTAGTCCCAGTAATAAAAATAATTTAAGAATAGATTCAAATGGAGGCTCAAGGGCAATTTTATTAGAGTTTAAGAGAGAAGGAAGGAAGCCCCATGCCTTTTAAGCCAGCATGGAGGTCAGGCATCATGGCACTCAAGCAGCCACATGGCAGGGAGGGGAGCTTTAGAGAAAAAGTAAAGAAAGAAACCCAAAATGTTGGGGAAGGCCAAACCGTTAGAGAAAGCATGCTTAGAAAAGAGATAGACATCTTGTACAAATATATATATATATATATATATATATATATATATATCAAAAAAAGAAAAGAGATAGAAACAATAAAATTTAAAAAATTTTAAAAATAAGAAAAGTGATAGAAGAAAAAGAGAGGTTAATTCAGAAAAGCCAGCAGATTTACGAAGCGGCATGGCTGTGGCCTGGTAAGCTATTACACCAGGGGCTGGAATTCTTGGCAGGAAAATTATATGATCCCTGTCTTTATCATGGCTTGAAGGATCTATGGGTGGTCACTTGGCCAGGTGATTGACCTAGCCCAACTGGAATATGAGGCTTCCACCCAGGCCAGAGATTATATTTTCTTAACCAGAAGTTTCCTCTTAAGAGGCCTTTCCTGCTGCTGTAACACAAGCAACCTGTATTTTATAGAGGAAATGTTTGAGAAAGCCAAAGTATACATATTAGGGATCCTTGAGAGTGAGGATTGCACTAGGGGTAATTGGCTGGCTACTTTTATGAACTCAGAGCTGTTGAAGAATTAGGATCATTTTACTAGCCACACTTTTATGATCATTATACTAATTATGACAAGTTATATATCCATGAGCTGACTGCATGCATTGCTGACTTGAAGCTATGGGTCACATGCAATGGACCTGATTTTAATTTACTCTTACCAAACACCACGAGTGGAAGGTCTGTGACTCATAGAGTAGAGGTTAAGAAGTGACATGCTTAGAGAGTTTGTGGTTGAAGATGATTTTAAAGATTTGGTGGGGGAGATAGTTTCTTTACTTTTCTGAGAGAATGGGCAGCCAAGGAGGAACCTTCAAGCGCTTCCTTGGGGAAAACACGACATTTTTTAGCAAAAAAAAAAAAAAGAAAGAAAAAAAGAAAGAAAGAAAGTCCTCCAACTCAGGTGATATGTGCATGTATATATTTATATGTTTATTTATGTACATATATATATATATATATGCGCAATACAATTTGGAGAAAAAAATGGAATTTCCATGTTAAAGTAAAAAAAAACTACTCATTGATAATTGACCATGGGGCCACTCTTTTACTAGGACATCTCAAGATACATTATCTATAAGGAAAGTTAAAAATTCAGAAAATAATCAAAATTCAAAAAATAATCATGTACTAGTTAAATATCTACAAAAGGATATTTTATCATATACTAGTTAAAGGTCTGCAAAAGGAGAGATTCATAGTATCATGGGAGATAATTTTCAGGGCTTGGTCTAAGGGTCTAGGAAATATCATGTAAGCATTTATTAATGACATCAATTACATTAAAAAGGTAGTCTAATAAAATTATAATTAAAAAAGAAAAAGAAAATAGAAAAAGAAATAAAGGATGTGGGGAGAGAGTTGGCCATTGTCCCCAGTCTCTACTCCCTTTCCTTAGTTCCTCTGCTAAAGGGACTAAGACAAAGTTATGCATTTTATCTTACTTTTGTTCCCTTCCATTGAAGTCAGAATGCCTCTGCCCCAGGATCACCACCACCCGGTGCTATTTTTTTTTTTTAAACACAGTCTCTTTGCAGCCCTAGCTGGTCTGGAACTCACTATGTAGACCAGGCGGCTTTGGTGGTGCCATGGGGGGGGAAGGGGGAGATTTTACTCACTGAGTACATCCTGGCAGAAGAGCAAACATGTTTAACCATCAGTCTTTCCCTGTTAGTTATTTTCAACAAACAACCTTTGGTCCTTCCCTGTTAGCTATTGAGATATTCTGTGGTTTCTCCTGGAATCTGAGGATGGGGGGGGCTGTTTCTCAGATGGTGTATGTTGTAGTTTGTCTTCCATTGCTGTGACAAAACACTCTGACCAACACCAACTTGGGGAGGAAAGGGTTTATTCAGCTTACATTTCCTGGGTCATGGTTCATCACTTAGGGAGCCCAAGGCAAGAACTCAGGCAGGAGCTGAAGCACAGGCCATGGAGGAGTGCTGTTCACTGGCTTGCTCCCCTGGCTCATGCCCAACCTGCCTTCTTATATGGCACACAACAACCTGCCCAGGGTGGCACCACTCATTGTCGGCTGGGCCCTCCCACATTGCTTGACAATTAAGACAATACTCCACGGATGTGGCCACAGGCCAATCCAATGGAGCCAATTCCCCAATTGAGGCTCCCTCAACCCAGGTGTGTCAAGTTGACACTAAAGCTATCCAGCACAGTGTATTGCCACAAAATAAAGAAATGGAATCTATCTTGTTCCCTTATAACTTGTCCCTCTTTACACTTTGTGTCCTCTGGATAAAACCAATGGGATATAACTACCTTAACATGTGTTCAACAAATATTTCTGTCCAGTCTTCTTACTTGACGATGTATTTATTTTGAAAACATGCATGCAATGTGTTTTATTTGCTTGGCTATATAAAATGATGGGGCTTTTTGTTTTTTTATTTCTTTTCAGAGTCTTAGTAGATTGCCTGTGATGGGGTCACATTCCAGATTAGTGCTTATTCAAAAATAAAATTTTTCTTTCACTCTTAACTTCATGGAGAGGTTTTATGATTGGCAGGTAATTTTGTTTTTAATTTCTCCAGCAGTAGGTAACCTTGTTCAACTTACTTTTAACTGAGAAACTAGGCCTCAGTGCCCTTGTCTATAAAATAAGTATCCTAATAACTATCCATATTCACTGTGACAGTTCCTCAAGTTAAACAAAAGAGTACCATAAACTGTGCTTCTATCAAGAACTCAGGAAACACTAGTATTATTATCATTATAATATTTTCTAGTTTGATATTCTTGTGACTGAAAGTTTTCTTTTAAATTTATTTTTATTTTATGTGTATGAGTATTTCCCCTGCATGTATATAAGTGCACCCATGTTGCACAGGGCCCACAGGGCCCAGAAGAGAGTGTCAAATCCCCTGGAACTAGAGTTATGGATGGTTGTTTGCTGCCATGTGGGTGTTGGGAATCACAGCCAGGTCCTCTGGGAGATCAGCCAGTGCTCTTAACTACTGAGCCATCTCTCCAGTCCCTTGTTACTAGAATTTTGGGAAGTCCTTTTTTAGCCACCAGATGATAACCTGGGAAATCCGGGTCCTCTTTGGGGGTTCTTAGTTTCATTAATAAAAGAATTTAAAAAGACTTAAATGGCAGCTTGTGATTGCTAATCCTGGGCTTCAACTTGACTGGATCTGGGATTAACTAAAATGAGAAAGAGACCTTCACATTAGATCATTTGAAGCTGGAATACCCACTGTAAATGTGGGCATTACTTTCTGATGGCTAGCTCAGAAAGCCATGACAGAAGGGAGCCCTTCCCTTTTTGCCTCTTGCCTTCTCTCTGACTAGTGAGTTCATCTTGCTGCTGTGATCAAGTCCTCAGATTCCAGCATAGACTTCCAGAATCCATCCGGGCTTCAGCTTCAGATTGGGACTACTGAGACATCCAGCCTCGTGGACCAAGTAACTACTGGGTTCCCAGCCTCTGCAGTGTGGTGCAGCCATTGTTGGATTACTCATGTGCCCATGTTGTTTAATGCTCTCAGAGGCCAGAAGAAGGCATTGGGTCCCCTGGAACTGGAGTTATAGTTGTTAGATAGGATATGTGTGCTGAGAGCTGAACCTAGATCCTCTGAGCTTATCTCTCCATCCCTGTGGTATCCTTACTTTGGAATCTTGTTCACCCCCAATCCAGGGTAAACAAGGTCCCCAGAACAGTCTCATGCAAAATGCTCTAAGAGAGAGAGATGGCTGTTCCAATGTAGACTTTGTTAAGAAAATATCACTGGTTGTTTGAATAAGAAATGTTCCCCATGACTCTGAGTATTTGACTACTCAACTCCAGTTGGTGTTTGTGGAGGTTTAGGAGGTACAGCATTGTTGGAAGAAAGATGCTGCTGGGTGAGGGCTTGGAGAGTGCATGGCTTTGCTCCAGTTCTAGTTTCTGTCTGCTTCCCGCTTGTACCTGAAGAGCTGAGTACTCAGCTTTCTACTCCATTGCCTCCTGCCAAGCATTTGCCTCTGCCCCCCATGATAGACCAAAAGCCCAACAAACTCTTCTTTCTACAAGTTGCCTTGGTCATGGCGTTTTATTACAGCAACAGACAATCTAGTATCTTAGCTTTGTTGCGTGGTGGCTATCTATGCAAGGTTTGTGGGGGAGTTCTAGACATGACATTTTTACATATTGTTTAGCTTAACTTTTAGCTATAATTTTTTAAAATGCAAAGACAGTTTCTATTTTCATTTGTCATTTCAAACTCATCCAATAACTCAATATGTTCCCTTATTCCCAAGTATCCCTCTGGTTATAAATGGAGTCTACATTCAGCCATTTCTGTTTCAGCTGCCTCTTCAGTATTCTAGCCTTGTGTTTTTTGGCAGTTCTCATTCCATTGTGATTCTATTTTAATTTCTTCTCAAACTTATCTTTTTATATTTATTAAATAGAAGGCAAGACAATTTGAAGAAGAAAGCACATAGTTTTACTGATAATACAATAGTAATTTTGTAATAAATTGTCCCTTTGGGTTATATGATAAATTCTAAAGCAATAAAATATATTATTTGCAAACATTTGCAACAAAGCCAGTACCCATTGCATGGAGGATATTTCAGAAGTTGCAGGTGAGTGTTAGGGCTGTGTTTGATTAACTGGAGGCAAACCTGGAATATACAGAAGAAATAGGGCCACATTAGAGGTGCTGATGGGGGATCACATTTTAGTGCCTATTAGGTCTTGATTAAGACTCCCCTGGATATTCCTTTTTAATAGAATTTGAGGAATTAAAAATGGCTTCACAAATCACTTTTTAATCTGGTGAATGAAGTAGGGAATGAAAAACACCACGCTGTCATCTTCAAGTGCAAGGAAAGTTGTAAATAAAGAAAACAAATTAGAGGCTGGTTCACACCTCATCAGCTGCCTAACAACCTGTTACCAGTTAATTACACACCTTTAAAATGCATGTACAAGAGAAATTATTCAGAAATCGGTTTATCTAAAAGGGAGGGTGGCACACAGGCGAGGTAGGCATTTAAATATTTAGATGTTGTAACCAGCCAAAATGATGGAAAGATATTTTCTCAAGAATTATGAATAGAGAAAGTACCACCTATTAGTATTCTAACCTCAAGGGCCTCCACACCAATGATTCACTCCAGACAAATGACTATTTGTTGACGATCTCCTGGGAAATAGAATCTCCAGTATCTCTTTGTGACCAGTTCCAATGTTCTCCCTCTCTCATTAGCATCATGGGTTATTTTTATGTACAGGTCCCAAATCCTAAGCAATTAGAGGAGAATTAGACTCCCAAGGACAAAGCTGAGCACTGCTCTTGTGAGACATAAGAAAAGCCTCCTTGTATATTTTTGTTCTACAGAGTATACTTACTTCCACTTATATTAGATTTAGGATAAACAGAAAGCTGTTGGAAACTGTATATTAAATAGGAAATAAATTTGGGGTGATTGTTGAAGACAATTGTTATCTAGTCTATGCACATAATCCCAATGAGAGATTTTGTTATGAAGTAAATATATGTGTCTTCCTCAAAGTTTCTATCTTGAAATCCTAACCCCAAATGTGAGGGGTTTAGTAGGTGGGACTTCGGGGAGGTAATTAGATCACAAGGGTACAAATCTCATGAACTAGATTGGAGGCCTTGCAAGAAAGGCCCTGGGACTGGGTCAGTGGTTCAGAGGTTAAGAGCATGTACTGCTCTTGTAGAGGATCTGACTTTGGTTCCCAGCACCCATATCTGGTAGCTCACAACTGCCTCCAAGTTCAGCTCCAGGGTCTCCTACACCTCTGGCCTCCACAAGCATCTGTACACAGGCACCTACCCTAACACATACATATAATTAGATTTTTTTTAATTTAAGAAAAGACCCCAGAAAGTTACCTTTGTCTTCTAGCAGGGGAGACCACAGGCAGCACTATTTGACAAACAGGAAGCTGGAAGATAGATGGAAAATAGATGTGCAGTTCAGCCACAGCTTATAGTAGCTCTCCTGAAGAGACTAAGACAACTCTGTTTATGGATTTGTATGTTTTATTTCTCTAACACTATTTTGAACATATAAAAGCCTCCCCAAATGGTAGACTTTAAATATTGAAAGGTTTGTGAGAATGTCCTCAAAGATATCAGTCTGCACACTGGCTTTCACCTCCTGAGTAAACTGCAGTTATTTCCCCACTCAGTGTTATAGATTACCTCTCATTAGACCAAAGTAGTCATTACCTACCTGACTGAGTTGCTTGGAGGTAGGAATGACATGTTATTTTAGTGTACTAAGGCAGAAGTAGTGTAAATTAAAGAACTAAATTCCAAAAATAATGTCGTACATCCTAAAAACTCATTTCAAATTAGTCTATTTTGTAAGTGGAGGTATATATTATTTGAAGTCAGTTAACTCCATATTAATTATATTATATATTAACATAGTAATTATTAATCTATTCATGTATTAATTATAAGCAATACAAGTTTCATTTGAATTATTCATTCTATTTGAGTTATATTGACTTACACTCTGTTATTCATATGATATGTATTCAGATTGTTTAGCATTAATTCTATTCACTTCTAGAGATGGACCTGCTCAGCAACCACTTTGGTAGCTTGCAACCACCTGCAACTCTAACTGTAGGGGATCTGATGCCTTCTTCTGTTCTCCATGGACAGTTGTACTCATTTGTACATCTCTACCAGAGATGTGCATGAATACTCATAATTGAAAATTAAAAATATATCTTAAAAAAGAAGGTCGTTTTAGTGGCTAATGAATAAAAACGGCCTATCCCATGTAAGTCGCATCCAGAATGATATTCCACAGAACTAACTGCCTCTATTAACATGCTGCCTTTGTTGTGTTGAAAAAATTAGTTCATTTTTTTAGTATAGTTTTACCATTTCTTTTTTTAATTTTTAATTTTTTTATGTGTATGAGTGTACTGTCTGCATGTAGATTGGTATACCCGTGTCATACAATGCCATGGAAGTCAGAAGTGGGCGTCGGATTCCCCTGGAACTGGAGTTAAAGATGGTTCTCAGCTACCATGTGGGTGCTGGGAATCAAACCCGGGTCCTCTGCAAGAGCAGTCGGTGCTCTTAACCGCTAAGCCATCTCTCTAGCCCCTAGTTCATTTTTTATAATATGAATAAAATGTTGATATTTTATAATTTTTATAACATGATGTAGTGTAATTGAAAGGAGATACTGTGTCATGTTAGTAACACTGGATTCCCTAAGAGCTATGATTTATACTTCTCTTTTCTTTTCTTTTCTTTTCTTTTCTTTTCTTTTCTTTTCTTTTCTTTTCTTTTCTTTTCTTTTGAGACAGGGTCTCTCTCTAACCCTGAATGGCCTGGAACTTGCTATGTAGATCAGGCCGGCCTCAATCTTACAGAGATCCGCTTGCCTCTGCCTCCAGAGTACTGTAATTAAAGATGTATGCTACCATGCCTGGCCTATGCTACCTTATTTTTAATATTACAAAATTGATACAAACATAAATGCTAAAAGCCTAGAGTAGAATTCCATATTCCCATCCCTCTACACAGGTATATAGTGATTAGATAGTATATGTCTTTACATATATATATATATATATATATATATATATATATATATATATATATATATATATATATATATGTATATATATATATGGTGTGTGTGTATTTACACCAAAATAAATCATTTCTCTGTACTATTTTCTGAAGCATTCACTGACTGCAAATTTAGGATGTTCTCAAGCACTGAAAACAAACATTCTTGAGCCTGTAACATCACATACTGTGCAATTCATTAAATATCTAACAGAAAAAGTTCTGAGTTAAAGGCAACTTGTATTTAAAGCAAAGCAGAGATCACTACCTTCTGGCTTGTGCTGGATGATACTTACTGATATGGCTTTATCCTCCTCTTAGATAAGAGCACTCTTGGTTTTTGTCTTTTAGGGGTCTGAGTTCATCAGGGTTCCAGTGTTTCATCATTTGCCTTTGACCATTTCAATTCCTTTTTCGTTCACTATTGCTCACCTTTGCCCTCATCTTACTCTCATTCCCTGGTCTGTCACTTTGGACAAGTCCACCTCTCAGAGACTTTATTTTATGGTCTTTAAATAGTTCAAATAATATATGTCTAAAATCTGTGCATTTTCAAGTCTCTCTCTCTCTTACCTGATTTGATCTTCATTGTTAAAAGATAATGTTTGGAGTGGGAAAGGAAAATCATGGGGGGCTGGAGAGATGGCTCAGTGGTGAGCAGCACTTGCTGCTCTTGCAGAGAACCTGGGTTCCAATCCCAGCACCCACAACCACCATTGCCAGGAAATCTGACAGCTCTAGCCTCCGTGGACACTTGCACTAGTACTCACATACTCCTATGCACAGACACACATATCCACAATAAAATAATAGATAGTTTAAAAATATCTTTAATATTTTTCAACATATGCCATATTCATTTAAAAGAAAAATCTAATAGGCACAAATTTATATAAATTAAAGGAATGGATTTTTTTTTTTTTGAGACAGGATCTCCCTATAACCCCAGCTGGCCTGGAACTCACTCTGTAGACCAGGCTGGCCTTGAACTCACAGAGATCCACCTGCCTCTGCCTGTGGAGTGCTAGGATTAAAGGCATGGGCCACTATGCCCCATTTAAAGATGGTTTTTAGCCTCCATATGGGTGCTGGGAATCGAACCTGGGTCCTCTGCAAGAGTATTCGGCTCTCTTAACTACTGAGCCATCTCTCCAGCCCCAGGAATGGAATTTTTAATTGGTTGCAGATGTCATTTCTTTTAGTAAGTAAGAAGGGAAGTCAAATGAAATCAATCGGAGGCAGCAGACTGCTTGTTTAATGATTTCTGTAGTTGTAAGATTTTTAAAATTATGAAAGGTTGGAATCTGACAATACAGAGGAGTCATTATATGTGGCGCATAATTTTACATTGAAACACATTTTCTCTGTGATTATTACAGTCTCTCCCTTTTTCATAATTAAAATTATTCATGACCATCAAATAAGATTATATTGTTTGATTTGGCATGGTTATTCATTAGGTGCATCAAGAATATTCATTTATCATATAATCTTTCTTGAGTTGGCACTGTGGAAGGTTTATAAAATACCCTACGATGGAACATTGAAAGTCAACTATTTCTTATCCCAAGAAAGGAGCTCATTACCAAATGTCACCTACAATTTCTATAAATTTTGGCAACTTTCTTTCCAGATACCCCAAATATTCCAAGATTCTTGAGCCTCCCAGGATGATCTCCTATAGTAATCTAGAAGGCTAGGAACTCTATTAGATATATAGCAGACCAGTTTACCCAGCAATATATTACCAGCTTTAGTTGTATGAAGTGCAAAATCTTACAAGGACACAGTTATTCTCTTTTAGACAGGGTCTCACTAAACAGCACTGGCTGGTCTGGGAGTCACAAGGCAGACCAGGCTGGCCTTGAACTCACACAGATTCATCTACCTCTGCCTTCCAAGTCCTGTGATTAAAGGCATGCTATTATTTTTACATGAATAAACATAATTCTTAAATATAATGATTAGGGGCTGGAGAGATGGCTCAGCGGTTAAGAGTGCCGATTGCTCTTGCAGAGGACCTGGGTTCGATCCCCAGCACCCACATGGCAGCTAAGAACCATCTTTGACTCCAGTTCCAGGGGAATCTGACGCCCTCTTCTGACCTCCGCGGCATTGCACTACATGGGTGCACCAACCTACATGCACTACACGGGTGCACCAACCTACATGCAGACAGTACACTCATATATATAAAATAAATAAATAAATTTAAAGAAATTTTAAAAATAAATATATAATGATTATAGAATCATATGCAAAAGAATAAATATACCATACCATATTTTATAAGCAACTTAAAAAATACATCAAAGTCCTACATATAAAGGTTAAAACAGGCTGGAGAGATGGCTCAGTAGTTAAGAGCACTGGCTATTCTTTAGAGGACCTGAGTTCAGTTCCCAGTACCCACATGGTGGCTAACAACCACACATAACTCCAGTTCCAGGGGATCTGATGCTCTCTCTGATATCTGTGGGCATTGCACAACACAGGTGCACTTATGTACATGCAGGCAAAATACTCAAATATTTTTTAAAATAGTTTTTTTAAAGTTAAACAAGCTGGGCATGATGGCACATGCCTTTAATCCTAGTACTCAGGAGGCAGAAGCAGGAGGATCTCTGTGAGTTCAAGGCAACCCTGGTCTACAGAATGAGTTCCAGGACAGTAGGAGCTACAGGGAGACCTTGGAAAAAAAAAAAAAAAAAAAAAAAAAAGGTAAATAAATGAAAGAGGTAAATCTGAGTTAGGCCAAGCTTCCTTGGACATGATGCTCAAATACACATAACAAAATAAAGCTAAAGAAAATTTAGCCTTCATCACAGAATACTATCAAGGAAATGAAAGGAAAACAAATGAAAAATAAACATTGTAGTGGTACATACCTGTAATGCCAGTACTTGGGAGGTGAAGGGGAGAAGATTGGGAGTTCAAAGCCAGCTTAGGCTACATTGCAAGTTAGAGGCCAGCCTGAGCTACTTGAAACCATTTCTCAAAATACAGGAACAACAAATACCTCCAAAAACAGGAAAGAAAGAAAAGGAATTGTTGAAAATTACTGTCACTGTTACTCCATATTGGGTAAAATAATGGTTTTTCAGATTGTGCTTTGCCCTGGGAAACTCCATTTTACAAGCATCATCAATTCCATTTTGAGGAGGATTACTCTGCATCTGGGTGGACACGGGAAGGACACATTCTGTCCATCAATACCAAAGCGGCATAGACTGATAAAAATGACTTATCCCTAAAAGATGTCACTGTATGAATTTATCAAAGTAAATTGGGACTCTAGGAGCTTATTCAAATACTATCAGGAAAGCCAGGCCTAACAACTTCTCAGACACAACAGACTGATAAAAGCATAACTCTTTCTCATTTGGACTCCTTAAAGAAGAGGACACCAAATACTGTGCTGGCAACGGCCTGACTACCCTGTCATCCAATTACCTGGTGGATTTGTCAAGGGATTGGTAGATGAAAAAGGCCCAACGTATCCTCACTGTTGACACATCCTATTCAATCTGCACTTGTATGTCTGGCTGTTTGTGCATCTGGACTTGCCAACTATCTACCTGTTCATTTGCCTGGACTCAGCTCTGCTCTTCATCTTTACAGCCCAGTCCCTGCAACCTAATTCTTTGGTGGCAGCAGCAGCAGCAGCAACAATAACATCGCCAGCAAATCTCTAGCTTGAGTTCCTTATTTTAGCCCAGAGAGACTGTTTGCAGCCTTGTTAGCCTCTGCCTCTCAGGCCCTGAAACAACTTGAGCACTTCTGAGGCCTCTTTAACTTTCGTAGCGTTTCTAGCCCACATAACACATATACAGAGATAGATTTACTTTGTGATATGTAATGTGCTATTTGAGAGTTAATATTAGTAATTGAAATTGGAATAAAAGATCCCATGTTTGGCTTGGCCCAGGCTATTAAGGGAAGTGGGACTACTTGGCAAACAAATGCCATACCTTATGATTTGTTTACAATGAATTCTGACATTTTGGAAAGCACAAGCATGTTCATCTGTGTTTCTGACATAGCATGCTCCTGACAGAAAGAAAAGCAAAACAATACATAGAATGGGAAAATATTTGTAATTCTTTTTTTCTGAAGCCAATTTTTTATTGAAGCTTTGTCCATTTCATTTTTTTAATTTTTTTGTACATTTTGTACAACATTTCCCAATAAAATCTAGACCCATTCCCCTTCCCTGCCCCCTTCCCCACCAGAGCTCATCATTCTGCCATACATATTTTTCATCTTTTTCTCAGTCTCTTAAAATTTTCGATGCAGAAGTTTACTGCTTCGGGCAAAAGTTCATGGTTTCAGTCAGTTCTTTGACCCAGTCTTTTTTGTTGTTGTTGTTGTTGTTGTCCCATCTAATTTTCATCGCTCCAAAACATGCATATATGCATGCCACACATATATCAAGATTATGACATCATAGGTTTTAGCATCTTCAGTTTATGATTTTTTTCTTTATTAGGCTAAAAGATGTCATGTTTGAAGGCTCCTCCTTGGCAAGCCCAAACAACCATCAGTCTTGCCCTTGTACTCCACACTGGAGTCTTCCCTTCCCATAGTCACCAAATGAGCTCCAGTAAACACCAAGTCCTGTCTTGTTATTGGCCTCTGTGATACAGCCTGGGTAGTCCAACAATGGCAGTCTACACTCTGAAGAGGCTGAAACCTACAAGCTGGATGTCTCAGTAGTCCCCATCTGGTACTGAAGGTTTGGAGGATTCTTGGAGAGACATGAGTCTTCAGTCCATATTGGAAGGTTGAAAAGCTGTGTCTCATGTCTTTGAAGGATGGTAAAAGCAGTGGCAGCCACAGGGTAGCTGCACTTGCCAGTAAGAATTGAAGATAGGCAAAACAACTTTTTTTTTTTAACTATTTGTCTTTTCACTAGGATCTCAGTTTTTTCTGTTGTTGTTGTTGTTGTTGTTGTTGTTGTTGTTGTTGTTGTTTTTAGCGTTTTTGAGGCAGGGTCTCCTGTAGCCCCAGCTGTCCTGGAACTCACTCTGTAGACCAGGTGGCCTTGAACTCACAAAGATCCGCCTGCCTCTGCCTCCCAAGTGCTAGGATTAAAGGCGTGCGCCACCACGCCCGGCAAAGGATCTCAAGTTTTATACCTGAAGTACAATTTTTCAGGTCTTACTGATTATTTGTTTCTGGTTATACTTTCCTTTTGGATGGTTAAGTCCACACAGTTAACTCAGACCAAGGTTTTTGTTTTCTCAAGGTCAGTTAGAGATCTGGTCCTCAGGGATCACTTGGGTTTTTTTGGAGGGGAGGGAGCCCCTGGCTCCTTTTGGCTTTTCATTTACCAGTTCCATCCACTTGAGGACAAAGTCAGGTCTTGCCAGATCAGGCTTCCCTTTTGGAAGCATGAGAGTTGTATTCTTTTTTTTTTATTATTAATTTTATTTATTTCTGTATGTGTATGAATGTACTGTCTGCATGCAAGTTTGTGCACCCGTGTCGTGCAATGCCGCGGAGGTCAGATCTTTTAGGTGAACTTGGGTGCCCTGGGACTCCTGAAAGCAGCCAGAGGAAAGGCTGTGTGCCACTGTGTTTGTGGCACCTGAACAGATGGCAGTAGGCTCCACAGCCCGCTGTTTGTCTTTGGCTAGTCCTTTCAGAGTGTTCTGGACTGGATTCACTACGAAGCCAGTGTTTCCTAAAGCATCAGGGCACCTCCAAAGCTGGGTTTGTTTTGGTTTTAGTTTACTCTATGTAATAGGACCCTGCGCATTACTTCTCCTGTTGCTGTCTGACCACCCCTTCCACTGGGCTGTCCCCTGAAGGGATTTATGGCTGGACGAAGAGCCTCCACATCCCCTGGAAGTTTCTTGAGGGCCTTGGATACCATCATCAACTCATCGCTAAACCATCCTCATCAACCCAGCTTTAATTGCTTCCAAACCTGATAACCATCAGCGCTGTTTATGCCCAGCAAATTATCTAATCCACATGTTGTTGGATTTGTGTAAATCCCAGACCATGAGGATCATAAAATAAATAAGCATGAAATGGTCTATAGGTTCAAGTATGCGCTCACCTAGACAGGTAAGGCTGGTCTTCCAGGCACAGCCAAGGCTCCCACTTCCTACTGAGAAAGAATGGGCACTGTGGCTTCTAGGAGGACCTGTTTGCTGCCGTCTCTGTCATAGGCCACACACACACTTCTGCCCCATCTCTTCTTCGAACCCTCCCACCCCGCCCGCATCTCAGAGGAGTCAAAGCTTCATTTCACTAACGTGTTAGTCATAGTCTTGTTTTGCAAGCCATAGCATGGTGAATTAGAACAATGTATGACTAGCAGAAAGAAACTAATCTGTCTAATGAAACTTACCTTCCAGGTGCTGGCAAAGGTTTTGATATGAGAGACTTTCTTACCTCCCCCCCAGAACAAAGGAGAAATATGACGTGATGAGGTCGCTCTCCAACTGTAAAGTGGAGACCAGCTATTATAGAGGTAATCTCTTATAAAACTGATAAAACTGCTTCTTTAATTGACTAATAGACATACGAACTGTGGAAAAGATATTTCTCTGTTCAGAACCAAATATATAACTAAAGTCCTCTAAACTATGCACTTAAGCAAAATATATCAATACAGGAAGCTCTGACATCAGTAATGTATTTTTGATAATTTTTTAATAAGGACTTTTTATTTTATTTATTTTTAAATTTAGATTATACACCTTTTTAATTTTTTAAATTTATTTATTTTTTTATGTGTATGAATGTACTGTCTGCATGTAAGTTTGTGCACCTATGTTGTGCAATGCCACAGAGGTCAGAAGAGGATGTCGGATTCCCCTGGAACTGGAGTTAAAGATGGTTCTCAGCCACCATATGGGTGCTGGGAATTGAACCCTGGTCCTCTGCAAGAGCATTTGGTGCTCTTAAATACTAGGCTATCTCTCCAGCTCCATTGGATAACTTTTTATTCAAACTCACTGAACATTTTGTAATTCAGTTATGTGTCACCTTTATTATATTGTATCATATAGAATCGTATTATGAGAAAGATCTTACATAGTCTAGATGCAAGTTTCCCATCAGATATAAGAATTACAACTCTAAGGGCTGGAGAGATGGCCTAGCGGTTAAGAGCGCCGACCACTCTTGCAGAGGACCCGGGTTCGATCCCCAGCACCCACATGGCAGCCGAGAACCGTCTGAAACTCCAATTCCAGAAGACTCCAGTTCCAGGGGAAATCAACACCCTCTTCTGACCTCCGCGGCATTGCACGACACGGGTGCACAAACTGCATGCACGACAGTACATTCCTACACATACAGAAATAAATTAAATTAATAATTAAAAAAAAAAGAATACAACTCTCATGCTTCCAAAAGGAAGCCTGATCCTGCAAGACCTGACCTTGTCCTCAAGAGATGGAACTAGAAAAAAGCCAAAAGAGCCGGGGCTCCCTCCCTCCAAAAAAAACCAAGTGATCCCTGAGGACCAGATCTCTAACTGACCTTGAGAAAACAAAAAACCTTGGTCTGAGTTAACTGTGTGGACTTAACCATCCAAAAGGAAAGTATAAACCAGAAACAAATAATCAGTAAGACCTGAAAAATTGTACTTCAGGTATAAAACTTGAGATCCTTTGCCGGCGTGGTGGCGACGCCTTTAATCCTAGCACTTGGGAGGTCAGAGGCAGGAGGATCTTTGTGAGTTCACAGGCCACCTGTCTACAGAGTGAGTTCCAGGACAGCTGGGGCTACAGGAGAACCCTGCCTCAAAAACGCTAAAAACAACAACAACAACACCACAACAACAACACAACAAAACAAACAAAAGAAAAAACTGAGATCCTAGTGAAAGACAAATAGTTAAAAAAAAAAAAGTTGTTTTGCGCTATCTTCAATTCTTACTGGCAAGTGCAGCTACCCTGTGGCTGACCACTGCTTTTTACCATCCTTCAAAGACATGAGACACAGCTTTTCAACCTTCCAATATGGACTGAAGACTCATGTCTCTCCAAGATCCTCCAAACCTTCAGTACCAGATGGGGACTACTGAGACATCCAGCTTGTAGGTTTCAGCCTCTTCAGAGTGTAGACTCCATTGTTGGACTACCCGGCTGTATCACGAGGCCAATAACAAGACAGGACTTGGTGTTTACTGGAGCTCATTTGGTGGGACATGGGAAGGGGCGACTTCCAGTGTGGAGCAACAAGGGCAAGACTGATGGTTGTTTGGGCTTGCAAGGAGGAGTTCAAACATGACATTCTTTAGCCTAATAAAGAAAAAAATCATAAACTGAGATGGCTAAAACCTATGATGTCATAATCTTGATATATGTTGTGCATGCATTATATGCATGTTTTGGAGCTGATGAAATTAGATGGGACAACAACAACAACAACAAACAAAAATAAGACTGGGTCAAAGAACTGACGGAAACCTGAACTTTTGCCCGAAGCAGTAAACTTCTGCATCGAAAATTTTAGGAGACTGAGAAAAAGATGAAAAATATGATGGCAGAAGCATGAGCTCTGGTGGGGGAAGGGGGCAGGGACGGGGAATGGGTCTAGCTTTTATTGGGAAATGTTGTACAAAATGTACAAAAAAATTAAAAAATGAAATGGACAAAGCTTCAATAAAAAATTGGCTTCAGAAAAAAAGAATTACAAATATTTTCCCATTCTATGTATTGTTTTGCTTTTCTTTCTGTCAGGAGCATGCTATGTCAGAAACACAGATGAACATGCTTGTGCTTTCCAAAATGTCAGAATTCATTGTAAACAAATCATAAGGTATGGCATTTGTTTGCCAAGTAGTCCCACTTCCCTTAATAGCCTGGGCCAAGCCAAACATGGGATCTTTTATTCCATTTCAATTACTAATATTAACTCTCAAATAGCACATTACATATCCACAAGTAAATCTATCTCTGTATATGTGTTATGGGGCTAGAAACGCTACGAAAGTTAAAGAGGCCTCAGAAGTGCTCAAGTTGTTTCAGGGCCTGAGAGGCAGAGGCTAACAAGGCTGCAAACAGTCTCTCTGGGCTAAAATAAGGAACTCAAGCTAGAGATTTGCTGGCGATGTTATTGTTGCTGCTGCTGCTGCTTACCACCAAAGAATTAGGTTGCAGGGACTGGGCTGTAAAGATGAAGAGCAGAGCTGAGTCCAGGCAAATGAACAGGTAGATAGTTGGCAAGTCCAGATGCACAAACAGCCAGACATACAAGTGCAGATTGAATAGGATGTGTCAACAGTGAGGATACGTTGGGCCTTTTTCATCTACCAATCCCTTGACAAATCCACCAGGTAATTGGATGACAGGGTAGTCAGGCCGTTGCCAGCACAGTATTTGGTGTCCTCTTCTTTAAGGAGTCCAAATGAGAAAGAGTTATGCTTTTATCAGTCTGTTGTGTCTGAGAAGTTGTTAGGCCTGGCTTTCCTGATAGTATTTGAATAAGCTCCTAGAGTCCCAATTTACTTTGATAAATTCATACAGTGACATCTTTTAGGGATAAGTCATTTTTATCAGTCTATGCCGCTTTGGTATTGATGGACAGAATGTGTCCTTCCCGTGTCCACCCAGATGCAGAGTAATCCTCCTCAAAATGGAATTGATGATGCTTGTAAAATGGAGTTTCCCAGGGCAAAGCACAATCTGAAAAACCATTATTTTACCCAATATGGAGTAACAGTGACAGTAATTTTCAACAATTCCTTTTCTTTCTTTCCTTTTTGGAAGGTATTTGTTGTTCCTTTATTTTGGAATGGTTTCAGTAGCTCAGCTGGCCTCTAACTTGCAATGTAGCCTAGCTGGCTTGAACTCCCAATCCTTTCCTTCACCTCCCAGTCTGGATTACAGGTATGTACCACTACAATGTTTATTTTTCATTTGTTTTCCTTTCATTTTCCTTAGATAGTTTTCTGTGATGAAGGCTAAATTTTTTGCTTTATTTTGTTATGTGTATTTGAGCATCATGTCCAAGGAAGCTTGGCCTAACTCAGATTTACCTCTTTCATTTATTTACCTTTTTTTTTTTTTTTGTCTTTTGAACCAAGGTCTCCCTGTAGCTCCTACTGTCAGGAACTCATTCTGTAGACCAGGGGTGCTTGAACTCACGAGATCCTCCTGTTCTGCCTCCTGCGTACTAGGATTAAAGGCCCATGTGCCATCATGCCCAGCTTTTTAACTTTAAAAAAATTATTTTAAAAAAAATATTTGAGTATTTTGCCTGCATGTACATAAGTGCACCTGTGTTGTGCATGCCACAGATATCAGAAGAGAGCATTCAGATCCCCTGGAACTGGAGTTATGTGTGGTTGTTTAGCCACCATGTGGGTTACTGGGAACTGAACTCAGGTCCTCTAAAGAATAGCCAGTGCTCTTAACTACTGAGCATCTCTCCAGCCTGTTTTAACCTTTATTGTAGTGACTTTGATGTATTTTTTAAGTTGCTTATAAAATATGGTTATGGTATATTTATTCTTTGCATATGATTCTATATCATTATATATTTATTTTAAAATATTTCTTTAAATTTATCTATTTATTTATTTTTATATATATGAGTTTACTGTCTGCATGTAGGTTGGTGCACCCGTGTGTGCATGTGGTTGGTGCACCCATGTAGTGCAATGCCGGCGGAGGTCAGAAGAGGGCGTCAGATTCCCCTGGAACTGGAGTCAAAGATGGTTTCTTAGCTGCCATGTGGGGTGCTGGGATCGAACCCAGGTCCTCTGCAGAGCAATCGGCACTCTTAACCGCTGAGCCATCTCTCCAGCCCCTAATCATTATATTTAAAGAAATATGTTATTTCATGTAAAATAATAGCATGCCTTTAATCACAGGACTTGGGAAGGCAGAGGTAGATGAATCTGTGTGAGTTCAAGGCCAGCCTGGTCTGCCTTGTGACTCCCAGACCAGCCAGTGCCTGTTTAGTGAGACCCTGTCTAAAAGAGAATAACTGTGTCCTTGTAAGATTTTGCACTTCATACAACTAAAGCTGGTAATATATTGCTGGGTAAACTGGTCTGCTATATATCTAATAGAGTTCCTAGCCTTCTAGATTACTATAGGAGATCATCCTGGGAGGCTCAAGAATCTTGGAATATTTGGGGTATCTGGAAAGAAAGTTGCCAAAATTTATAGAAATTGTAGGTGACATTTGGTAATGAGCTCCTTTCTTGGGATAAGAAATAGTTGACTTTCAATGTTCCATCGTAGGGTATTTTATAAACCTTCCACAGTGCCAACTCAAGAAAGATTATATGATAAATGAATATTCTTGATGCACCTAATGAATAACCATGCCAAATCAAACAATATAATCTTATTTGATGGTCATGAATAATTTTAATTATGAAAAAAGGGAGAGACTGTAATAATCACAGAGGAAAATGGGTTTCAATGTAAAAATATGCGCCACATATAATGACCTCTGTATTTCAGATTCCAACCTTTCATAAATTTTAAAAATCTTACACTACAGAAATCATTAAACAAGCAGTCTGCTGCCTCCGATTGATTTCATTTGACTTCCCTTCTTACTTACTAAAAGAAATGAAAACTCTGCAAACCAATTAAAAATTCCTTCCTGGGGCTGGAGAGATGGCTCAGTAGTAAGAGGCCGAATACTCTTGCAGAGGACCCAGGTTCGATTTCCCAGCACCCATATGGAGGCTAAAAACCATTTTAAAGCTGGGATGATAGTGGCCCATGCCTTTAATCCTAGCACTCCACAGGCCAGAGGCAGGTGGGATCTCTGTGAGTCAAGGCAGCCTGGCTACAGAGTTGAGTTCCAGGCCAGCTGGGGTTAATAGGGAGATCCTGTCTCAAAAAAAAAAAATCCAATTCCTTTAACATTATATAAATTTGTGCCTATTAGATTTTTCTTTTAAATGAATATGGCATATGTTGAAATATTTAAAGATATTTTTAAACTTTATATTTATTGTGGATTGTGTGTCTGTGCATAGGAGTATTGAGTACTAGTGCAAGTGTCCACGGAGGCTAGAGCTGTCAGATTCCTGGCAATGGTTGGTTGTGGGATGCTGGGATTGGAACCCAGGTTCTCTGCGCAGAGCAGCAAGTGCTGCCTCCACCACTGAGCCATCTCCCAGCCCCCATGATTTTCCTTTCCCACTCCAAACATTATCTTTTAACAATGAAGATCAAATCAGGTAAGAGAGAGAGAGAGACTTGAAAATGCACAGATTTTAGACATATATTATTTGAAACTATTTAAGACCATAACAATAAAGTCTCTGGAGGTGGACTTGTCCAAAGTGACAGACCAGGGAATGAGAGTAAGATGAGGGCAAAGGTGAGCAATAGTGAACGAAAAAGGAATTGAAATGGTCAAAGGCAAATGATGAAACACTGGAACCCTGATGAACTCAGACCCCTAAAAGACAAAAACCAAGAGTGCTCTTATCTAAGAGGAGGATAAAGCCATATCAGTAAGTATCATCCAGCACAAGCCAGAAGGTAGTGATCTCTGCTTTGCTTTAAATACAAGTTGCCTTTAACTCAGAACTTTTTCTGTTAGATATTTAATGAATTGCACAGTATGTGATGTTACAGGCTCAAGAATGTTTGTTTTCAGTGCTTGAGAACATCCTAAATTTGCAGTCAGTGAATGCTTCAGAAAATAGTACAGAGAAATGATTTATTTTGGTGTAAATACACCACCACCATATATATATTAACATATATTATGTTATATATATATACATATATATATGTATATATTTTGTATTTTGAGACGGGGTTTTCCCTTTTAGTCCCAGCTGCCTGAAGGCTCACTCTGTAGACAGGCTTCCTTGAAACTCACAGAATCGCCTGCCTCTCTACCTTCAAGTGCTTAGGACTAAAGGCGTTGTATATATATATATATATATATATATATATATATATATGTAAAGATACCTATTTCCTATCACTCACTATTACCTGTGTAGAGGGATGGGAATATGGAATTCTACTCTAGGCTTTTAGCATTTATGTTTGTATCAATTTGTGTAATATTAAAATAATGGAGCATAGGCCAGGCATGGTAGCTACATCTTTAATTACAGTACTCCTGGAGGCAGAGGCAAGCGGATCTCTGTAAGATTGAGGCCGGCCTGATTCTACATAGCAAGTTCCCGGCCATTGGGTTAGAGAGAGACCCTGTCTCAAAAGAAAAGAAAAAGAAAAGAAAGAAAAGAGAAAGAAAAGAAAAGAAAAGAAAAAAAGAAAAGAAAAGAAGAAAAGAGAAGTATAAATCATAGCTCTTAGGGAATCCAGTGTTACTAACATGACACAGTATCTCCTTTCAATTACACTAACATCATGTTATAAAAATTATAAAATATCAACATTTTATTCATATATAAAAAATGAACTAGGGGCTAGAGAGATGGCTCGCGGCTTAAGGCACCGACTGCTCTTGCAGAGGACCGGGTTTGATTCCCAGCACCCTCCATGGTAGCTGAGAACCATCTTTAACTCCAGTTCCAGGGAACTCCGACGCCCCACTTTCTGACTTCCATGGCATTGTATGACACGGGTATACCCATCTACATGCAGACGTACACTCATACACATAAAAAAATTAAAATAAAAAAAGAAATGTAAAACTACTACTAAAAAAATGAACTAATTTTTTCAACACAACAAAGGCAGCATGTTAATAGAGGCAGTTAGTTCTGTGGAATATCATTCTGGATGCGACTTACATGGGATAGGCCGTTTTTATTCATTAGCCACTAAAACGACCTTCTTTTTTTAAGATTATATTTTTAATTTTCAATTATGAGTATTCATTGCACATCTCTGGTAGAGATGTACAAATGAGTACAACTGTCCATGGAGAACAGAAGAAGGCATCAGATCCCCTACAGTTAGAGTTGCAGGTGGTTGCAAGCTACCAAGTGGTTGCTGAGCAGGTCCATCTCTAGAAGTGAATAGAATTAATGCTAAACAATCTGAATACATATCATATGAATAACAGAGTGTAAGTCAATATAACTCAAATAGAATAATAATTCAAATGAAACTTGTATTGCTTATAATTAATACATGAATAGATATAATTACTATGTTATATATAAATATAATTAATATGGAGTTAACTGACTTCAAATAATATATACCTCCACTTACAAAATAGACTAATTTGAAATGAGTTTTTAGGATGTACGACATTATTTTTGGAATTTAGTTCTTTAATTTACACTACTTCTGCCTTAGTACACTAAAATAACATGTCATTCCTACCTCCAAGCAACTCAGTCAGGTAGGTAATGACTACTTTGGTCTAATGAGAGGTAATCTATAACACTGAGTGGGGAAATAACTGCAGTTTACTCAGGAGGTGAAAGCCAGTGTGCAGACTGATATCTTTGAGGACATTCTCACAAACCTTTCAATATTTAAAGTCTACCATTTGGGGAGGCTTTTATATGTTCAAAATAGTGTTAGAGAAATAAAACATACAAATCCATAAACAGAGTTGTCTTAGTCTCTTCAGGAGAGCTACTATAAGCTGTGGCTGAACTGCACATCTATTTTCCATCTATCTTCCAGCTTCCTGTTTGTCAAATAGTGCTGCCTGTGGGTCTCCCCTGCTAGAGACGACAAAGGTAACTTTCTGGGTCTTTTCTTAAATAAAAAAAAATCTAGTATTGTTGGTGTTAGGGTTAGGTGCCTGTGTACAGATGCTTGTGGAGGACCGAGTGTAGGAGGACCCTGGAGCTGAACTTGGAGGCAGTTGTGAGCTACCAGATATGGGTGCTGGGGGAACCAAAGTCAGATCCTCTACAAGAGCAGTACATGCTCTTAACCTCTGAACCACTGACCCAGTCCCAGGGCCTTTCTTGCAAGGCCTCCAATCTAGTTCATGAGATTTGTACCCTTGTGATCTAATTACCTCCCCGAAGTCCCACCTACTAAACCCCTCACATTTGGGGTTAGGATTTCAAGATAGAAACTTTGAGGAAGACACATATATTTACTTCATAACAAAATCTCTCATTGGGATTATGTGCATAGACTAGATAACAATTGTCTTCAACAATCACCCCAAATTTATTTCCTATTTAATAGACAGTTTCCAACAGCTTTCTGTTTATCCTAAATCTAATATAAGTGGAAGTAAGTATACTCTGTAGAACAAAAATATACAAGGAGGCTTTTCTTATGTCTCACAAGAGCAGTGCTCAGCTTTGTCCTTGGGAGTCTAATTCTCCTCTAATTGCTTAGGATTTGGGACCTGTACATAAAAATAACCCATGATGCTAATGAGAGAGGGAGAACATTGGAACTGGTCACAAAGAGATACTGGAGATTCTATTTCCCAGGAGATCGTCAACAAATAGTCATTTGTCTGGAGTGAATCATTGGTGTGGAGGCCCTTGAGGTTAGAATACTAATAGGTGGTACTTTCTCTATTCATAATTCTTGAGAAAATATCTTTCCATCATTTTGGCTGGTTACAACATCTAAATATTTAAATGCCTACCTCGCCTGTGTGCCACCCTCCCTTTTAGATAAACCGATTTCTGAATAATTTCTCTTGTACATGCATTTTAAAGGTGTGTAATTAACTGGTAACAGGTTGTTAGGCAGCTGATGAGGTGTGAACCAGCCTCTAATTTGTTTTCTTTATTTACAATTTCCTTGCACTTGAAGATGACAGCGTGGTGTTTTTCATTCCCTACTTCATTCACCAGATTAAAAAGTGATTTGTGAAGCCATTTTTATTCCTCAAATTTCTATTAAAAAGGAATATCCAGGGGAGTCTTAATCAAGACCTAATAGGCACTAAAATGTGATCCCCCATCAGCACCTCTAATGTGGCCCTATTTCTTCTGTATATTCCAGGTTTGCCTCCAGTTAATCAAACACAGCCCTAACACTCACCTGCAACTTCTGAAATATCCTCCATGCAATGGGTACTGGCTTTGTTGCAAATGTTTGCAAATAATATATTTTATTGCTTTAGAATTTATCATATAACCCAAAGGGACAATTTATTACAAAATTACTATTGTATTATCAGTAAAATATGTGCTTTCTTCTTCAAATTGTCTTGCCTTCTATTTAATAAATATAAAAAGATAAGTTTGAGAAGAAATTAAAATAGAATCACAATGGAATGAGAACTGCCAAAAAACACAAGGCTAGAATACTGAAGAGGCAGCTGAAACAGAAATGGCTGAATGTAGACTCCATTTATAACCAGAGGGATACTTGGGAATAAGGGAACATATTGAGTTATTGGATGAGTTTGAAATGACAAATGAAAATAGAAACTGTCTTTGCATTTTAAAAAATTATAGCTAAAAGTTAAGCTAAACAATATGTAAAAATGTCATGTCTAGAACTCCCCCACAAACCTTGCATAGATAGCCACCACGCAACACAAGCTAAGCTACTAGATTGTCTTGTTGCTGTATAAAACGCCATGATCAAGGGCAACTTTGTAAAAGAAGAGTTGTTGGGCTTTTGGTCTATTCAGGGGGCAGAGGCAAAATGCTTGGCAGGAGGCAATGGAGTAGAAAGCTGAGTACTCAGCTTCTTCAGGTACAAGCGGGAGCAGACAGAAACTAGAACTGGAGCAAAGCCATGCACTCTCCAAGCCCTCACCCAGCAGCATCTTTCTTCCAACAATGCTGTACCCTCTAAACCTCCACAACACCAACTGGAGTTGAGTAGTCAAATACTCAGAGTCCTGGGCGAAATTTTTATTTCAAACAAAANTTCATTAGGACTCATTATAAATAGTTGTTACATGTAGGGGCCACAGAGGGGTTCGATGTTTATGGCAATCTGAGGCTTTTCTTCCTTTCGATGTTCAGACGGGTCAACCTTTCAGTTGGCACTTTCTGGTATATCCTACTCAATGCAAAACTGTATCTTTCCTTTCTCAGCCGTTAAGTTGGTGACACAAATCACATATATAAAAGCATTTAATTAGGATGGCTTATAGTTATTAATTAAGATTGCTTGTAATTAAGAAGATAAACAATATCAAGCATCAGCAAAGGTGTAGAGAAACCCCAAATATCACATAATGCTGATAGAAATAAAAGCTAGGGCATCCATTTTATTTTTTCTATTATTATCTTTTGTTCTTTTTGATACAGGGCCTCCCTGTAGCCCCAGTTGGCCTGGAACTCACTGTGTAGACCAGGCTGTCCTTGAATTCATAGAGATCTGCCTGCCTCTGCCTTCTGAGTGCTGGGATTAAACGCATGTACCACCACAGCCAGCTTAATGCAGCTACTTTAAATAGCCTACAATTAAATGTTGAGATGCTGTGAAAATATCAAGCAGAAATTTACCATATGACCTAGCAAATTTTTTCATGCTTATGCTAATAAAAAGAAGTCAGAAACTAAAGATAACAAATGACAACTTTCCTTTATATGAAATGTCCAGAATAGGCAATTCTGACTTGAACAACTGCTAATGGATGCAGAATTTTACTTTCAAATGATGAGTATGTTCTAAAACTGATTGTAGGGGGCTAAAGAGATGCCTCAGTGGTTAAAATCACTGGCTATTCTTGCAGGGTATCTGGGTTCTAGTCCCAGCACCCACATGGAGGATAACAACTGTTTGTAAATCCAGTTCCAAGACATGTGACGACAACCTGTTCTGACCTCCAAGGGCATGTATAACATGCGTGCACTTACATACATGCAGGCAATATACTCATATGCAGAAAGTAAAAATTATATATATATTTAAAAATAATATATTTTAAAAAACTGATTATGATAACTGCTTAGGTCAATGGATCTACTAACAAACATTAATTGTACACCTCAAATGGCTAAGTTGAATGGCATGTGAATTATATCTCAATATATGATATAGAATGGTTGAAGCCATAACTGACTTTTATCTAATATTAAGCAAAGTAGCACCATGCCTGGACAAATAGAAATAAGTCACAGGCAGTGAAAAGACAATACATCTCTTGAAATTTCAGGTAGAGACTTTGATTTCTTTTTTTTAATTTTTTTTTTTTTTTTTTTGGTCTTTTCGAGACAGGGTCTCCCTGTAGCCCCAGCTGTCCTAGAACTCACTCTGTAGACCAGGCTGGCCTTGAACTCACAAAGATCCGCCTGCCTCTGCCTCCCAAGTGCTAGGATTAAAGGTGTGTGTCACCACGCCCGGCCTTTTTTTAAATTTTTTTATTTATTCACTTATTTCTGTGTATGAATGTACTGTCTGCATGTAGGTTTGTGCACCTGTGTTGTGCAATGCCGTGGAGGTCAGAAGAAGGCGTCAGATTCCCCTGGAACTGGAGTTAAAGACGGTTCTCAGCTACCATGTGGGTGCTGGGGATCAAATCCAGGTCCTCTGCAAGAGCAGTTGGCGCTCTTAATTGCTAGGCCATGGTTTCTTGAACATTGTGCTATCAAGATTTTATTTAAGCACATCCAAACTAAGAAAGACTAAGCATCTCTTCTGATTTGGCAGCTCTTTCTCTCTGCCTCATCAATAGTAGCACATTTGATAAACTCATTTCTAGTATCTGTTTTTCTAAGATGAAAGATCATGCCTTTGTGACTTTACAGGGGCCCTTTGGGAAATCTCAATGACAATTTTAGTTCTTTAGGTCTTAGTAACCTTGAAGAGCATAAAGAGATTTGGAGATCAATTTTATTTCCAATTTTCCTCAAAAAATAGAAATGCACAGCTGTATTTCTCTAAAACTATGGTTCCTAAATATAGTATAAACTACATATTCATTTTAACTTTTAGCCAAGCTAACTTGCATTTCACAGAGAAAACTGCAGCGTGCATAATTGTGCCCTGTCACTCATCAGTGATTTGTAGAATACTAGCAGAGGTGGTAAATACACATAACACAGCATTCCTCAGCCAGCATATCATTCACATGCGCTCCTCTAGGAGGAAGAAAAGTGCACCTTCATTAAATAGTCAAAGAGCCTCAAAAAGAAGAAGCAGAAGCAAGATTTGAACTTGAATCTAAGATCAGTAATCAGTATTTTAATATCTTGAGGTACTATTGTACTGTCCAGATTATAAAAATCTCTGTTAGTTAATTTAGTGCCATCCCAAGGCTTTTCTTTCTAAGATTTGTTTTTATTTTTAAATCATGCATATATTTGTGTGTCTGTGTGTGGGCATGTGCATAAGTGATTGTAGGTAACTGCAGAGTCCAGAGGGCATGGGCTCCCTAGAGATGGAGTTGTAGGCAGGTGTGAGTCATCCAACTCAGGTCCTTTGCGAGAATACTATGCACTGTTAACTGCTGCACCATCTCTCCAGGCCACAGCCCAAGGTTTTTTTCTTTTTTGGTCTTTTTCGAGACAGGGTCTCCCTGTAGCCCCAGCTGTCCTGGAACTCTGTAGACCAGGCTGGCTTTGAATTCACAAAGATCCGCCTGCCTCTGCCTCCCAAGTGCTAGGATTAAAGGCATGCGCCACCAGGCCTGGCTAGCCCAGAGTTTTAAGCTACCTATAGATCTTGGGAATTGCTTTTAAGATGGCACATGACAGAGCATAACTCTGTTGAAATAAAAGTTTATGAGGCCTAGTATGGTAGCACACAAGTTTAATCCCAACATTCAGGAGGCAGAGGCAGGTAAATCTCTGTGAGTTTGAGGCTGCCTAGTCTATATAATAAATTCTAGAGTAATCAGGAATACATAGCGAAGCCCTATTTTTTTTTAAGTTTATCAGAATAATTCAGTTTGAGTAGGCAAAAAATATACATTTTTCACTATCTTAAACATTAAGATAGGGTAAATTTATTCAATCGGTAAACCTATTTTAGATGAGGAGAGAACATCCATGTAGAATAAAAATTTATACTTAAATGCTAAGAAATCAAAGCTTTTAAAAATATTTTATTATTTTTATTTTATGTGTATGAATGTATTGCCTGCATGTATGTAAGTGCACCTGTGTGGTGCAAGGTCCATGGAAAACAGAAGAGGGCATTTGTTCCCCGGGAACTAGAGTCATGGATGGTTGCTACTGACACTGTGGGTGCTGGGAATTGAACCTGGGTTCTCTGCAAGAGCAGCCAGTGCTCTTAACTACTGAGCCATCTCTCCAACCTTTAAAAAAAACCAAAGCTTTTTATTAAACTAATAATAGTAAACTTTTCTCATTTGCTAAAAATTTAACTAAATGATGTGATTTTTATTAATTTATTTAATTTATTTACTAACAAATTAACACAGGTCTTACTGTATAGCCCAGGCTAGTTTTGAACTCAAACTCATTCTGCCTCTTTGCCTCCCAAGTTCTGATATTATAGATGTGCACCAACATTACTGGCTTGAAATTAATTCTGGGCAGTTTTGTTTTAATGAACTTTTTGCATGCGTATGTGGTATGTACACATGCTTGCACATGTGTGTGAGACCAGAGATAAATATCAGGTGTGTTCCTCAGTCACTCCCCACTTTTTTTGACTGAGATAAGGTCTCTCACTGAATTCTGGGCTTGCTGATTGAGCTGGTCTAGCTAACCATAGGGTTCCTGTCTCTGCCTCCAGACTGGTGGGATTACAACTGGGCTGCCATGCCTGCCTAGTTTTTATGTGGGTTCTAAGATCTGACCTCCAGTCCTCATGCTTTTATAGAAAACACTTTATCCACTGAGTCATCTTCCCAGTCTTTCAACTTGATTATTCTTTTTGTTGTTGTTGTTTGAGACAGGGTCTCCTTGTAACCCCCAGCTGGCCTAGAACACACTATGTAGACCAGGCCAGCCTCCAAGCCTCTAACTCACAGGCCTACCTCTGCCTCCCAAGTGCTAGGATTAAAGGCATGTGCCACCACGCCTGGTTGAACTTGAACGCTTCTAAGTTGGTTTCTGCAAGAGCTCAAAATAGAAACTAGACAAACAGAAAGACCAGCAAAGTAGATTCCCTGCCCTTCCTCACTTGGCAGATAGCTCTGCAAACACTTAAATCATTGACAGTGTTCATCTCATAATTAGTTTATAAAACCAAATTGTAAGCCATTACTTTCTGGTGTGGAAAACCTTGTTGGCTACTAACAAACCACAATCCAAACCAAAACTCAAAACATGAAATTAATATGTGTGTGTGTGTGATGTTAACTATGTCAACATTACAAATACCTGGACCAAAAGCCTGACTTGTAAATTTAGTCTTTAAGAGTGGGCCTAAACTAGAAGGCCACTTGTCCCCCTAGATATCTCATGGAGCTGTTTGTCTCCTGGAACCGTGAGGATGGAATTGTCTCCTTGGAACTCTCTGGAACTGTTTCCTCACCCATGATGTTATTCAAAATGGTTTCTCCAGCATCAACTGGGGAAGTACAAGTTTGGCTCCACCCTTATCTTAATAGCCCATCCTGCTTTTCCTCCCTAGTTCTAGATATATCATTCACCCAAGGTCACACATCCTTCCCAGTCTTCGCTGTGTTCAATAAAGATGGATGTGCCTGTTTTCAGCCCCTTCATATTTTCTCAATCATACACACATTCACTCATTATCTTTTAGGGTAGAGTAACAAGCTGTGGTTTCCAAGGAAACAAGATCAGGTGTCCAGGTCACAAGACACAAGGGTGTTTTTGTTTTGCTGGGGTTAATGAAAATTCATTAGCATAGATTATATCCATTTTATAAGTCATCCCTAAAGGTATGGAGACTCAAAATGAGGAAAACAAAGAAGGAGCCAAGTTTGGGGGCCACCTTGGATTCAGTTCTATGAACCAAGAAAAGATTTACTTGGACTCAAACTGCTCATGAAATGTATTTCTTTGACTATGAAGATTTCTGTGCTCTGATAGTTGAAACCACTGGGTATATCAGTGGGAACTTCAAAGATTAAGTGAAAAAAAAATCAACTCTAGAAGGAATAAAAATCAGTTTGTGTCAAAATTTTTATTTTATGCATTCAAATAATTAACTTAGCTGAAAAGTCAATAGGCACAAAATTTTTCCATAGTAAAGGAACAGAACTGCAAAGCTATGCTTTCCACAGGAGATGAGAAGTCATGTTAGTCTGCTAGATAAAACAGACTTTACATATTTACTGTCAGAGAAAACCAGAGGCAGATAGTAGTTAAACTAGTAGCAAGTTTTATTCAGGAACTATTGCCATAGAGGGAAAAAAAAATCTCTTGATTCCATTACAAAAATGAGTAAAAGTGGGAATTTATAGTCAAGGAGCAGAGTGGGATTTGGTGAATGGAAAATTAATAAGAGGGAAAATTTTTAAGAGAAAAAAAGGCCAAGGCTAGGGGGTGCCTGTGAGACTGACTTAACAAAGTTCTCACTGGGGGCAGGCCAGAAATATTAGACACGTGGGGAGAAGAGAGTGGAATTTGAACAGCTAGGGATGACCAGATACCAAAGAGGGGAGGGAGGATTTTTTGCTAAATACACTTAGTAAAATGGCTCTAACTGGGTCAAGGATGGAGACTAAGGATGAGGCCTAGACAAAATGTGGACTCAGGAGCCTGATTGATATGGACTTAGCATATAAAGATTACAAAAGAGGCTTCAATAGACCAGAGAATGTTGTGTATCTCCATAGATAATGCATAGCTTTCCACTGAAGGACACACTTTTTTTTTTTACAGTCTATTCTTGTCATTTTTTTTAAACAGGATCTGCTTATCTCTCCTGTAGATCCCATAAATATTTAATTGCTTATGAAATGAAACTTGACTATAAAATGACTTCTTGAGAAAAGAGTCCTAAAAACTCAAAGGTAAAGCAGCAATTGGATCCAAATTTGTCTCTAAAAGAGCAGGAACACATGTTATAAGCCACAGTAAGACCCTGTCATATTTAACAGGGGGGAAAAATGTAACTCATAGATTAACATATCATCCAAACATATGTGTCTATGCCAAAGTAACTTACCATAACTATTAGTGCTGCTTAAAAATCAACACTAATCATAAAATCAAATAAAAAAAATGATGCTATGTAGACTCTCATCAAGTAGGATCAAAGAAAAAAAGGCATTACCTCCGAGGACAACAAAAACCTACGCTCCGACCCAATAACAAAAAAACCAGCCAGCAAAGCTAAGACACAGAGATACCAAGACTCACAGCTCCAGAAGAGAGGGGACTGTGTTTACTTCTCATTCCACCTTTGCCCTTTTCTAAGCCTAGGAACAATTGCGAAGAGGGGCGTGGTAAGAATGTAAAGGCTGCGATGGGGTGAATGGTGAAACTACAGCAATAGGTAGTCTGGACATTCATTTGATAACTTGATTGAAAACAAAAACCTGTCCCCCCCACTGGATGGGGGGACTGTGGGGGTTTGGGCCAACAGCCTGCAGATTGGAGATTTTGCACGAAGGATGCCTGTACTATCATGGATTATCACTTATAGCTAAAAAATGAAAAAAAAAAAAAAAACATAGAAAGAGATGCAAGACAGTTACGGCAGAATACATGATCTGGGATGGGGTGGGGGTGGGGGGGAAGGGAAAGGGAAATATGCCTGATCTGAATTGGAAAATGATGTACGAAATGCACAAAGCATCAATAAAAATTAAATTAAAAAAAAATAAAAGAGCAGGAACAGTAATGGCAACAATGTAAAAATGTGATAATCTTGATGTTATCTTGGTTTGATTTTGAATTACCTAGAACACACCTCTGGGCATATCTTGAGAGTATTCCACAGTGACTTTGTAGAGGCGAGCAGGTCCACCCTGCATTTGCATAGCACCATTCCTTGAGCAAGGAGGCCAGGCTGAATCAAAAGGAGAAAGCAAGTGCGCTCCCTGCATCGTGTCTCTCTGCTTGCAGACTGTGTGCAGGTAATGCGGCCAACTGCCTCAGGCCCTTAGTACCACAGCTAGAGCACAGCTAGAGCTGCTCTTGACACCATGAAAGATGGTCCCCTCAAACTGTGAGCAGAAATAAATACTGCTTTCTGTAGTTGCCCTTTCAGGTATTTTGTCATAACGATGAGAAAAGTGAGTAATACAAGAGCCATATGTCTCTTCCTGATCCTCCTTTCCCCTCTCTCCTTTGCTTTGCTGCCATAGTATGGTGGAGTGTGTAAACTCTTGCCAAACAACAGTGCCTCCATCTTGAACTTCTTAATCTCCAGACCATTAATCAGTAAGTTTGTGCTTTTTATATATTGAGGAATTTTTTTTTTTTTTTTGGTCTTTTGAGACAGGGTCTCCCTGTAGCTCTGGCTGTCCCGGAACTCACTCTGTAGACCAGGCTGGCCTTGAACTCACAGAGATCTGCCTGCCTCTGCCTCCCAAGTGCTAGGATTAAAGGCATGTGTCACCACACCCAGCTCTATATTGCGGAATTTTGAAGGAACATCATGGCAATGCATTCATTTTTAAGGCCAAGGGCAGACCTGAACTGCTGCACACCTGTTCTTTCAGAAGTTTCTTGGAAAAGTGCTTCCATGGGAGGGGGGTTTGCTCGTTCTTTATTGAAATAGTATCTCCAGGGGGCTGGAGAGGTGGCTCACTCGCTAAGAGCACTGGCTGCTCTTTAGAGATCTGGGTTCGATTCTCAGCACCCATTCAGTGGCTAACAGCTATTTATAACTCCTGTTCCAGGGGATGATGCCCTCTTCTGAACTCCATGGGCATTGCATGACAAAGATGCATTGGCCTACATGCAGGAATTACAGTAATATACATAAAGCAAAAATAATAAATATAAAGTCTTTTTAAATTAAAAATAAATAATAAATAAGTAAATAAAAAATAGTATCTCCAGCACAAAATGGGGAAGTAGAAGTCAGGTTCCACTTTTATCTTATCAGAAAATCTTGCCTGTTGACCCCAGGTCTAGAATATCACACACATACACACACACACACACACACACACACACACACACAATTTCTCTCATTGTTTACAATGAGAAAAACATGGTGCTCTCAGTGCTGTGATGTGTAAAGCATGCACACATATTCATATAGTACCTTGTGTGGAGGGCAAGGAAGGTTCCTGAGGGATTAAGGTCAGGTGCCCAGGTCACAAGAGAACACATGGCTCAGTGAGCTTGATTACATTATAAACAGTAGTCTGGATTATGTCCATATTACAAAAATCATTCCCACAAAAAATGACCCAGATTATAGTATTTTATTTTAGCAATAAATCTATTCTAAGACAGAAGATACACAGTGGGTGTAGTGGCACATGCCTTTGATCCCATCACTTGGGAGGCAGAGGAAAGCAGATCTCTGTGATTTCAAGGGCGGCCTGGTCTATGTAGAGAGTTCCAGGACAGCTGGTACTAAAGGGAGACCCTGCCTCAAAAAGACAAAAAAAAAAAAAAAAAAAAAGATAGACTATACATATGTCATTAAACTTCTATTTTTTTTTTCTCTTATTACTTTGTCTTTTGTTGCAAGGATTGCCAATTAAAAATGATGAAGAATAGAGAGAATTATTTTTTTCTCTCCTGTAGTTTGATAATGAAGTATAGTATTAACTATTGTTTTGTTATTAGTTTGGGTGTTATGGTAGGGCCCCCCCCTTTTTTGTCACAGTGATAAAATACCTAAAAAATAAAAGGAAAGATTTATTACAGACATGGTTTTGGAGGCTTCGTTCATGTTTAGCTGGCTGCATCGTTGTAGGCCTGTGGTATGGCAAAAACATCATGGTGGGGAGGATGTCCCGATGGGAGCCGTGGGGCTGATCTCAACTCATGGCAGCCAGAAAGCACAGAGAGAAGCCTCTGTTGGTGGGCTTCCTTCTTCCATCTAAGTCTCTAGCCTATTGGATGGTATCCTCCACATTCAGGGGAATTCTCCTCAATAATCATCTAAACAATAATCATCTCTGGAAATACAGACACACCCAGAAGTGTGCTGCACTAGTTTCCTAAGGATCTCTCAATTCAAACAAGTTGATAATCAAGATTAATCATCATGTGTATCACATAAAAATATGCAAAAGAAAACAAGTTGCCTGATAGGTGTGGTGGTGCACACCTGTAAGCCTACCACTAAGGAGGTAGATACAGGAGGATCAGGAGTTCAAGGTCATTCCCAGCTACATAATGAATTCAAAACCTGCCTGAACTAAATGAGACCATGTCTAAAAAGAAAAAGGAAGATGGGAAGGAAGAAAGAAAGAACAAAAGAAAGAAAAAGGGGCTGGAGCAATGGCTCAGTGGTTAAGAGCACTGGCTGATTTTGCAAAGGACCCAGGTTTCATTGCTGTTACCCACAAGTGGTTAACAACTGTCCATAACTCAAGTTCCAGGAGAATTTGATGCTCTCTTCTACCCTCCTCAGAGACTGCATAGTACAGGTGCACTTACACACATGCAGGCAATACACTCATACACATAAAAATTAAAATAATAATAAATAAGAAAAAAATAAATAAAATATTTTAAAAAGAAGGAAAGAAAAGAAAGGAATGATGGCCTGAAGAGATGGCTCAGCTGTTAAGAGCACTGGCTGTTCTTGCAGAGGACCCAGGTTCAATTTCCAGCACCCACATGGTGGTAACTGTCCCTAACTCCAGTTCCAGGGGATCTAGCTCCCTCTTCTGATCTTCCCGGCATTGCATGGCACAGGTGTACTTACATACATGCAGAGAATACATTCATATACATAAAATAAAAGTAATAAATGAAATAGAAAAAGAAAGGAAGGAAGAGAAGAAGGGAGGATGGGAGGGAGAAAAGTAAAGAATCCCTCAGTGCAGGTTCATCGTCTGAGGCAGGGAGCCCAGCCACACACTGACACCAGCTCCACTTTCACATTTGAGTTTAGGGAGAAGGCTCGAACTTCAGCTCCAGCTTCCATCCGCCAGTTGAGGTTAGAGAGCACGTCATGCTTTAGTCACAGCTCCATTTTGTCATTTGATTAGGGACCATGCTCATATTTCGGCCCCAGCTCTCAGTCACCAGCTGAGGTTAAAGAATGTACTCATATAGATGGCTCAGCGGTTAACACCACTGGCTGTTCTTGCAGATGACCCAGGCTCCAGGTTCAGTTCCCAGCAATCACATAGTGATTAACAGCTGTCTAACTTCAGTTCCAGGGGATCTGATGCCCTCAGGCACAAAAATAAATAAAATTCCACCAGGCGTGGTGGTGTACACCTTTAATCCCAGCACTTGGGATGGTGAGCAGTTTGAGGTAGGGAGTGCACCTTTACTTTGGCCCCAACTCCAAGGTGGCCCAAGCTTAGGAGTCAGCTGAGAACTCAGCCTCACATCCCTTCTCAACCCACCTCTTGTTCCTGCTACAGCTCTTCTCTTTTGTGTAATACCTAAGGTCAAAACAGTAGGCTGCTTTGATTCCTCGCTGTGCCTCGTTCTTTTTCTTTTTCTCCATAGCCTATCATTTATCTTTTACCTTACCCAAGAAACACAGGCTTCCTTAGTTTACAGATTCTGTGACTCAACTTCCTGAAAGAAGAGGCTGTTCTCTGTTATTTGAGTGCATGCATTTACTTGGTTCTTTTCATTCTATCTTTAACCACAACTCCCACATCAGTCCCTTTCCCCACAACCTTTGTTCTTTGCTTCTAACACTCCTCCATCTGTGCATGGCCCCTTCACCTGCTTCCTATCTCTCAGCCTAACAGTAACCCCATCGCGATTTCTTTCTCTTAATTTTCTCCACTCGTACCCACCATAATCAATACACTAGTAAACTATTGGTGTCCAAGCAATTGGTACTTAGGGAATAACTGTTCTGAGTTAACTGAGTGTATTTTCATGAAGGACTTGCTGCTGGACAGCAGCTATAGTTGCAAACAGTGGTCTAGAGTTACAGCATGATACTCTGAGCAACAGTTTAAAAGAGAAAAAACACTTCAACCCTACTGCAACTTAATATTTCCTGAACAGTGCAAACATCTTCACTAAAAGTAGAAAGACTCAGTGCCCAATGGTCCCCTTCATGCTGGGCTTTTGTTTAGCTTGAGCTTGTGCAGGTCTTGTGCATACTGTCACCAGTGCTGTGGATTCACATGTGAAACTGCCTTCTTGTGTCCAGAAAACATGGTCCTAGTATTCATCTACCACCTTGAGCCAAATCAAACTGCCAACTCAGTTATTCACCGAAATAGAAAAAAAAGAAAATCTTAAGATTCATTGGAAGTAGAATTCACCTTGGACAGTTAAAACGATCCTGAACAATAAGAACATTGTCAGAGGTATCACAATACCCGATTTGAAGTTATGCTCCCGGGACATAGTGATAAGAACAGCATGTTCTGACAGAAAAATAGATGCATAGATCAGGACCCAGACAGAAGTCCATGCAAGTATAACCATGCAGTTTTGACAAAGAGAGTCAAAATACACAATGGTAAAAAGACAGCCTCTTCAAATGGTGCTAGGAAAACTGGCTCAGCACTTACATGGTAGCTAACCACCATCCATAACTCAATTTCCAGGGGATCCAACACCTTCTTCTGACCTCCATGGGCATTATACAACACAGGTGCATTTACAGGCACGCAGGCAATATATTCATATACATAAAATAAAAAAAATAATAATAAATAATTATCTTTTGAGACAGGGCCTCTCTTTAGTCCCAGCTTGCCTGGAACTCACTCTGTAGACCAGGCTAGCCTTGACCTCACAGAGATCCACCTGCCTATGCCTCCTGAGTGCTGGGATTAAAGGCGTGTGCCACCATGCCTGGACTAGGACAGTTCTTAGCAACCATGTGGGTGCTGGGACTCAAACCCAGGTCTTCTGCAAGAGCAGTCGGTGCTCTTAACCACTGAGCCATCTCTCCAGCCCCAATAAAAGTAGTGTTCCAGCAGGAGAGGGAAAGGGGGAAGGAAGGGAATAGGGATAAAAATAACTAAACTTCATTCTAGAAATGTATGAAACCATCAAACAGTCTTAAAAATTAAAATAGGGCCCAGAGAAGAGATGGCTCAGCAGTTAAGAACACTGGTTGTTCTTTCTTGCAGAGGACCCAGGTCTGGTTTCTAGCACCCACATGACAGCTAACAACCATCTGTAACTCCAGTTCTATCTAGGGTATTTGATACCCTGTTCTGTCCTCTGTGGAACTGCATGCTCAAGTGCACTTACAGATATGCAAACAAAACACTCATGCATGTAAAATAAATAAGGAAGGAAGGAGGGATATTTATTTATTTATTTTGTCTTTTTGAGACATGGTCTCCCTGTAGCTCCAGCTGGCCTGAAACTCACTCTGTAGGCCAAGCTGGCCTTGAACTCACAGAGATCTGCCTGCCTCTGCCTCCTGAGTGCTGGGATTAAAGGTGTGCACCAGCATGCCCCACTTAAAGACGATTCTTAGCCACCATGTGGGTGCTGGGAATCGAACCTGGGTCCTCTGAAAGAGCAGTCGGTGTTCTTAACTGCTGAGTCATCCCTCCAGCCCCAGGAAGGATATTTTTAAAAAAGAAAAGAAAATTGCCTGTACTTGGGACCAACTGAAGATACAGGCTATCATGGAGGGAACAAAAGATCATTTTAATTTGGTAATTTGATTTGAGGCTAGAGAGATGGCTCAGAGGTTAAAAGCACTGGTTACTCTTCAGAGGCCCCAGATTAAGTTCCCAGCACTCCACATGGCAACTAACAACTGTCTCTAACTCCAGCTTCAGGGCATCTGATACCTTCTGTGGTCTATGCAGGCATTGCATGACATGGGTTCATTTACATGCATGTAGTCAAAATACTTATACACACAAAATAAAAAAATAAAATTTAAAATAATTTTTAAAATGACTGATTCATTTAATAACCACACCTGGATTTTTCAACATCTCAGACTGTATACTTTAAGAAAATGCAGTTTCAAATTCTAAGAATGTTCTACTCATCTGGAGAAATAACCACTCAAGGTCATGATGTGGGAGACAAGTCACACAAGACACCTCAGTTCAGCACATGGATGGTTAAAGAAGAGGGTTTCAGGCACTGAGGAACAAGCAAGTAGCTGGGTTGAATGGCAAGGGAACAAGTATTTTTTGAAAATGTCAAGTCTTTTGTGTGGTAGGCCCATATAATGTGAGAAGAAATGATGACAAGAGATGAAAAAGGGTAGTGATAGAATGTTGATTAGTCTACCAATATGCAATCATTGTGGAGGTTCCTCCAAAAACTAAAAATAGAACTATCATTATATATATATATATATATATATATATATATATATCTGCAGGAATCAAAGCCTGCTTAGAATAGAAGTATCTGCACCTTGCTTACCACAGCCCTGTTCACAATAGCTAAGGCACAGAATCAGCTTCAGTGTCAGTCAGCAGATGAATGGATAAAGAAAATGTGGTGAGAGATGGCCTAGTGGTTAAGAGCACCAACTGCTCCTGCAGAGGTCCCAGGTTCAATCCCCAGCACCCACATGGCAGCTGAGAACTGTCTTTGACTACAGTCCCAGGGGAATCTGATGCCCTCTTGTGACCTCCGAGGCATTGCACGACATGGGAGCACAGACCTACATGCAGACAGTACATTCATACACATAAAAATAAATTAAAAAAATTTAAAAAAAGAAAATGTGGCATATATAAAACATTGTTATTCAGCCATGAGGAAAAATGGAATCACATCATTTGTAGGAAAAAGAATGAAAATGGAGGCCATCATGTTAACTGAAATAAACCAGACTCAAAAAGACAAATACCACACATTTTCTCTAATATATAAAATCTTAAAAAAAAAAAAGTCAAAGGGGATCATAGGAAAGATGAAGAGGATCCAGGGGAGAGAAAAGTAAGGGAGAGTAATTGGGGTGAGTATCATCAAAGTATGTTGTATGTGTGTGAGAATTGTCACAGTGAGGCCAGGCATGGTGACACACACCAGCACTTGGGAGGTAGAGGCAGAGGCAGGGAGATCTCTGTGGGTTCATGGCCAGCCTGGTCTACATAGTGAGTTCCACGCCAGCTGGGACTACAGGAGAGAGACCCTGTATCAAAAAGACAAAAAGAAGAAGAAGAAGAAGAAGAAGAAGAAGAAGAAGAAGAAGAAGAAGAAGAAGAAGAAGAAGAAGAAATTGTCACAGTGAAACTCATTTTTTGGCATTAATTTCAGAGAAAGAGTAAGAGAGAAAGGAGGACAAAGAGCAGGAGGAGGAGGAGGAGGAGGAGGAGGAGGAGGAGGAGGAGGAGGAGGAGGAGGAGGAGGAGGAGAACAGGACCAGCTATAGATCAACCTATTGTAACAAGTTGTAGAGCCTCTGCTTTCAGGCCCTGGTGAAGCATCTTAAACCAGAGGCTTCCATGATCAAATCTGCATTTTAGAAAGTTTGCTCAGGCAGCTGGGTAGGGGACAGAGTGTTAACTTCAAAGCTTCCCAATATTTTATTAATGTCTTAGCACAGAGTTTTGTCTAATTCTCAAGTTCCTCTGCTGTCTTTGGATGTTGGGTCTGCAGCCACAGCTCTGCTGCATTTGAGTGCAACCCTGTAACTCTGGTCAGAAAAGAATGAAAAGAAAGGAAGGGAAAGATGAAGACATGAAACAGGGGTGAGCAAACTACGATCTGAAGGCTGAAGCTTAATGCGTATTATCCTAAATAAAATGTTATTGCCCTACCTCCCTGACCTATATCTACATTGTGTCAGTGGCTGATTTGTTCAGAACAGCTGGAGTTCGGTAGTTGTACGGGTGCACAGGATGTAAAGCTCAACTTCCAGACGAGGTATCATCTAAAACATTAGAGGCTTATATGCTAGTCTGTTTTGTTTCTTTTTTTCTCTTAGTATTTATTCCCTATATTGGATTCAGACAAGTTTAGGCAAAGGTTTCTGGCCAGACTAGTACAAATTTTTTCCAGACCACTCATAACAATTCTTCCAGTATCTTCCAAGAAGCAAAACAATCTCACACACATGTTACTGAGTTTGATTTACTAATGTTCAATGAAAGATGCTGGGTACAATGGTTTGAATATTCTACATTTAAGTTTTAGGACCTTCAATTTAAAAAGCTCAGAATAAGCATAAGTTTGGGTGTTGAGTTTAATGATAAGACAGATTTTGATGATTCCTGATTTTTAGAGTCTCTGGACTTAGCACAATAGTTTTCTTATAGGAAAAACTGCACTATGGTACTATTCTTGAACTATGTTTAGCAGGTTCCTGATCTGAATGAGACTGTTTTGGAGTGCTTAACCTACAGGCCTCAGAAGGAGTCACATACCAGCACTGTGGCCACAAGTCCCCTATACCCTTCTTCCATCTCACAAGCTGCCAGTCAGCCACTTTTACCTTGGTACCTCCAGACCCTCGAAGACTGTCAACAAAGCAAAATCATGTTTCCTGGTTAACAACTCCTGACTTGCCTCAGTCGACTCTGACTGGAACATAAGTGTACATATCATTTCTGCAGCTAACAACCTCCCTCTGGCTCTTATTGCTAAACAAGCTTAAGGCCAGAGACCATCATGTGAAAAAATTAAAGTGTATTTTGGTCCTTGATGGAAATTAAGGGAAAAGTCAATTTGCATGACAGTTGGTGCTTCACCTCTAAGTGTTAAACCTGTCTTCCCTACACTGTCTTTTGGATCTGCTAATCAAGTCTCCTGTCTTTTCTAGAAGGCAGCCTAATTGCTTATGCCCAGCAGAAACCCCTCAACCAGAGGGATTTCATTTGTTCCTTAATCCCATATCTATATGCAGTCTGGTCAAATACTATCACTTGCAGTATTCTGTGGACTTCATCATTAGTTAGAATTCTTTTCTTTGATCTTAATCTGACTTCTATTTTTCTAATACCTCTGTCACAATTTTGATTTTGTTTATTTTTTGACCCAGAACACCTTTTTCTGCCACAGAAAAATCTCAATCATCACCATAAGAAATATTGATTGCTGGCCCGAAGCTACGTGTCATTGTTCCTGGTGCTCTGGGATTTGGCTAGGTTTCATTAACTTTCTGCCCTGGTACAGCAGAACTACAGCCAAGCAACAACAAAATACAATGACAAAAAGCCAGTGCTCTGTGTCACCACTTGCATCTGGAGACCAAGGAAACCAGCATTCCAAAGGATAAACCAGGCATGGATCTCAAACAACCAGGCTGATTTAATTATAAATGTATTTAAGACTAGGGGTATATTATCCTGACCTTACACTTTGTTTATTTCTTGCCAGAATAACTTTCTCTTCCATATTCCCTTTCCTTTTTTCACCCCCATCAGCCCTTTGACAGTGGCAGAATGAGTGTTAGGAATGGAGTATTATTTGACATCCTTCTTTTTATAAAATTGAATTTCTTTTGATAAATGTCAGAAGGGGGCACACATTCTTCAGTAAAATGATCTGAGCCTACAGCAGATTTGTCACTGCCACCTCACCAGTCATCCCTTCTGCTTCTGACAAATATAGTATGTCCTGAGCTTGTCTGTCCTTGGTGACCTTAAGGAAATGGAAAATGGATCCCATTCTTTCTGATTTCAGCACTGTAAATTGTCACAGATGGAAAGCTAGAAATGATTAAAATGTTTACATATTCTTCCTGGAATGCCGTCATCCTTGCTGGCATATATAGAGAAGAATGGCAGAACGAAGTCATCTAGAAGGCTTTAGGCTAAACAGTAATATTTTGCATTTTATTTTGGAAACATTTGATGTTATAAAGTTTCACAAATCCTTATGGTATCCTAATATAGAGATTGATTTTAAAATCGCCAAGTCTTCAACATTGACTCCTCTTCAGTATGAACTGTGTTAGAAAAAAATGCATTTGAAATAACCTTTCACCTTATTCCAGCAAGCCGCTCTGTCTTTCTCTGTCTGCAGAAACATTATTGCTAGTTATCCCAATGTTAAAACTACCCTGGAGAAATGGTAGTGTAGAAAGTCAAAGTCAGAACAGAAGGTGTGAGATTGGAATTGGTCCCTCAGACACAGTAGAAATGAAAAGGTTAGGGTAGCAAAGATATTATCTTATGTTCAGGTAGTTAACCCTAGGAACAACAGGAAGTCCTTCTTTCTCAGGTTAGCCTGAAAATCTATTGTTACTGCACCTTCACTTCCTTTTAACTCTGAACTAGGAATTCCAATGTTAGCTACATGAGAAAGACTTCAATTGGACTGCACAGAGGTAAAACAGATGATCAATTTATTCCTTTACCAAACAATTCCTAGTCTCTACTGGGTGTGAGGGCTATGTAAAACATGGACTGGGTAGAGAACTCAACAAACAAGGCTTTTATTCTCTGGAGATTCACTTGATTGTAGGAAAATAAATAAGTTAATTTGCAGATCATGAAATTACTGAAAGGTTAATAAACAGAGAGAGGTAAAATAAAATAATGAGAGCTAGTTTGGATAGGGGTGCTGAATGTCAAAAAGTGTTATGTTGAGTGATTCAGTAATGTATTTGTGTATATTGGTCATGTATTGGGCATTAACTCTACGCATAGTTTTTTTCTGAGTGCTTTAAATGTATATTAATTTGGCTAATAACCACGTTTATTGTGGGAATTGAATGTGACTGCTACTTCCCTCAAGTGACATATTGAAACCCTAATCGACAATGCGTTTAGAGGTGGGACCTTAAGGAGAGAATTAGGTGATGAGGGTGGAGCCCACAGGAGTGAGATTGGTACCTTTATGAGAAGAGACACTAGAGACATGAGTCTCCCCACAGGAGAAGACACAAGTTGGCTGACAGAAGCTGGACATTATTGAGTCTACAGCCACCTTGATCTTGGACTTTGCAGTCTTCAGAACGATGAGAAACATGTTTGTTCTTTTAGCTACCCAATCCACAGGGCTTTTACTATGGTATCATGGCTTGATTAAGACAAGTGGCTTATTGTTTTTCTATATTAGGAACAAAGGCATAGACACAAAGAAGTTTAGAAATTTACCTATGGTGACAACACTAATGAAAAGTAGAATTAGGATTTCTCCAGGATAACCTAGGTTTAGAGTCTGAGCCCTTAACCAGTATTGTTACTGCAATCTAAACAAGATTATTTCATAAATTACTAACTGCTGAATATTGTGCTTGGTAAATGAAATACGACTATGAATAAAAATGGTGCATTACCATCAAGAAATTCACAATTTAGAGGATCAGACCAAATGATAATTACAATGTGGTGGGATAAATGCGATACAAATACAAACAAATTATATTAGAAGCACTATGAAAACAACATCATACCTAATGCTCATTGTTTCCTTATTAAAAAAAAAAACTATAGAGACAGTAATCCATATTGTAGTTTAGAAAGTAATGCTAAATTTGCTACTGAGGCAAATGGGAAATTAAAGTGCTGCTAATGACTATTTTCAACTTCATTTCTGGATATTCACTGACTCTTGAAGACTGAATTCATTGGCTCTCAGTGATGTTATCTTTCTCTTCTGTTGCACAGGAACAGAGCTGACGTATGCGAGGGAAACAGTTGTGCAGAATCGGTCAACTAAACCTATAATTATATTGTATGTTATTAATTATTGATAAAATCTGTTTTCTCCCCTTCAGTGATCTTTGTTATTTATGCCATTTCTCAGTTCTAAAACCATCATCCCATTCTTGTTTAACATCCCCACATGGAAGTTTTCCACGAGTTTCATAGTCAACCTGTTGTTTTGATATTACAGGAAGGTGTGATATCTTCGTTTAATCATCATGAGGACCACAGCTGACACACACATAGCGAATGGCAGGTTAACAAGAAAGAAGCAGAACAGATGTACATAATCCAAGTTTCTATGACATGGAAGCCTTTGAGAAGAAGGCCCAGGGAAAAGTGTTTTAATGCTTATGCTTGTTGAATGGACAGCTGTGTAGAACGTGACCGGAAAAGGAGTATGATCAAGTGGAAAGAGTTAGAGGAGGTCAGCTCCTGCAGACCTGACATTCAGATTCCATCTGACCTCCGTGTGGCTGTGTGGCCTCCTTATGGGTACGGGAGGACCCTTCTAGAATGAGGGTCTCCAAAGGAGAAGAGAGACACAGGCCTTTCTTGTTTTGTTGCTTGTTTAGGGGAGAAAGTCCTATGACCACCTTGCTAAAGCATATTGTGGTTTCTATGTCTTCTTTTGTGGAGAAAAAAAGCATGGGAGACAGGAAGAAGAAAAAATGGCAGAGAGAAGAGACCTTGCCTTTGAGGCCCTTTGTCGGTCCTTTGCTTTGAAGTAGTCAGTATACCCAGGCACCGCGCTTTAACATGTCAAGTTGTGCTTCTCCACAGTGTTCTCTCTCCTGGACCTAAGCTTAGACGCTTCTTTCCTTCATTCCATGTATTCGGTCCCCACAATTTAGGTGTCTTGAAGCACCAGACATTGGGAGCTGGGGGTATGACTTGGGGGTGTAGCATGTTCTGAGTATGTGTGAAGCCATAGTGAAACAGGAAATTGGAGTCTCCCTTGGGGTTCTTAGTCTCACTAATAAAAACATTTAAATATGGACTCAAATGGAAGCTTGAAGAGAATTTTATTAGAGTTTAAATGAACTCCCCCCACCCTTCCCCACATTGTGGGTGAGCTGTAAATCTTAGCAGCTGTAGAGAGGAGAATAAAGGAGAGAAGGAAAAAGGCATGCCATTTAATAGGCGTGGAGGCCAGACACATTGCAAATAGGCAGCCACATGCCAGGAAGAGGGAGTTTTATAGAAAGAGTAAAGAATCCTGAGATGTTGGGGAAACCTAAAGTGTTAAGGAAAACATGCTTAGAAAAGAGGTAGAAGGAAGAAGAAGAGAGATTACGTTTTCCTGAAGAATTCAGAAAAGCAGGGAGATTTATGCAGCTGCATATCTGCGGCCTGGTAAGCTACTGCATCAGGGAAGGGGATCCTGGGCAGAAAAAGTATATGTTATTAAAGAACAAATTAGTCTATCTCCTTAGCATGGCTTAAGATGAGCCTATCTTCCTGGGGGAGGGGGAGGTCCTGTGGCCAAGTGATGGACCTGGCCCAACTGGAATGCTGGGTCCTAGACAGCCCATTCTCCTGACCAGAAAAAGTCTTCTCTTTATGGCTACTGTGACACTGGTTCAGTCCCTAACAGCACACAAACTGCAGACATTTATTCTCTCACAGGTTAAGACACCAGAAATAGAAATCAAGTATTAGGCTTGGAGTGCAGCTCAGTGATAGGGTACTTACCTAGGAGGCATGAGGGAGACCCTGGGCCTGATTCCTGAGAGGTGGTTGGGGATCTTAGTCCAGATGGCACTTGCTATGATTTCTAGGTCCTTGTGTCCAGGAAGAAAGAACTGTACCAGAGGCACAGAACTGTGATACAAATAGAGATCCTTTCTGAGAAAGAGCAAGTCACTCCCAAGAATGGGAAGGGGTCAGAGAGTTGGGACAGGACTGGGATCACAGCACCCTTTGTAGGTCATTTCATAGTACCTGCCTTTTCTAATCAAGGTGGGAAGGGGTTTCCAGTCTTCCAGGCAAGGCTTCTTTCATATATTAATCTTGATGCTGTTTTCTCCAAGGGCTATCCTGCCACATCAGCAGGAGATGGCTCCATAGGCAAAAGTGCCTACTGCCAAACTGAACCCACATGGTAGAAGTAGAAAACTGACTCCCACAAGTCCTCCTGCTTCCACAACACACACACACACACACTATATATATATATATATACACATATATATATATATATATATATATATATATATATATAAAACAAAAAATAAGAAATCAGTGTCAGAAGAGCCACATTTGTTCCAAAGAGTTTGTTGTTTTTTAGTATTTTTTGAGACAGGGTCTCCCTGTAGCCCCAGCTGGCCTGGAACTCACTATGCAGATGGGACTGGTCTTGAATTCACAGTGATCTGCTTGCCTCTGCCTCTGGAGTGCTGGGATTAAAGGCATATACCAATACACCCAGCTCTTCCAAAGTTTTTATGGGTACTTCCATCCCTGTCTCTTTTAGCAAATTCCTTGGTTTGTTGTATAAAGCTCTTAAAATCTTGCTCCATGTAGATGTGACTTTTGAAAAATATTTTTTATTCATTATATTTATTTTATGTGTATGAATGTATAACCTGTGTGTATGTAAGTACACCCATGTTGTGCAATGCTTGAGGAGGAGAGAAGAGGGCATTGGATCCCATGGAGTTGGAGTTATGGACAGTTAGTTGTCAGCTGCCACGTGGGTGCTGCAAATCCAGTCCAGGTCCTCTGCAAGAATAGCCAGTGCTCTTACCGGCTGAGCCATCTCTCCAGCCCCTAGGCATGACTTTTTAACTTTATGCCTGCTTCTTATGGTAAAAATTCTTTCCTTGGCTTACCTGGGCTAACTCTGTTGAGTTGTTTTCAATCCTGGTCTGTAACAACTAAAGATTTTCAGCACAGATGGTTTTGTCTGCTGTTCCCCATCCCCAACCTCCTTAAAGACTGAACAAACACCAGCAAACTCAGCAGCTCCAGGTCTCATTGAGTGCTCACTCCAGTCTCTCTAAGTTCCTATCTGGAAAATGCAAGGCTGCCAAAGAATGTCTTTGTGAGTTCAAGGCCAGCCTGGTCTACATAGTGAGTTCCAGGACAGCGGGAACAACAGGGAGACCCTGTCTCAAAAAGACAAAAAAAAAAAAAAAGGAAGTCGGGGCTGGAGAGATGGCTCAGCAGTTAAGAGTACCAACTGCTCTTGCAGAGGACCCGGGTTCGGTCCCCAGTACCCACATGAAGGCTAAGAACCGTCTTTAAGCCAGGTGTGGTGGTGTGCGCCTTTGGTCCTAGCACTCAGGAAGCAGGGGCAGGTGGATCTCTGTGAGTTCAAGGCCAGCCTGGTCTACATAGGGAGTTCCAGGACAGCTGGGGATACAGGGAGGCCTGTTTCAAAAACAAAAAACAAAACAAAAACAAAGGAAGTCTCTTATAATTCTGGGATTTTATTTTTACAGTTTCTAGGAATAAGCCTCATATTTACTTGTNTTCCTTTCTTTTCTTTCTTTCCTTTCTTTTCTTTCTTTCTTTCTTTCTTTCTTTCTTTCTTTCTTTCTTTCTTTCTTTCTTTCATTCTTTCTTCCTAGCTATCTTTCTTTCAAGGATAGAGGTGCTATAGATCTAATGTAGTACAGTGGTTTGAATGAGAATGTCCCCCATAGGCTCCAAGTGTTTGGATATTTTGTCCCAGTTGGTGGTACTGATTTTGAAGGTTTTAGAAGATGTGGCCATGCTGGAGGAAGCTCATCACTGGGGGTGGGCTTAGCTCTTCTTTCTGTTCCTTGTCCAGCCACTACCTGCTACCATACCTCCTGCCCATGATGGACCCCGAGTCCTCTAGATTTATAAAACTCAGATAAACTCTTCCTTTTTTTTTTTTTTTTTTTTCTTTCTCAGCTGGCCTAGAGCTCTCTGTGTAGACCAGACTGGCCTTGAACTCACAGAGATCTGCCCACCTCTGCCTCCCAAGTGCTAGGATTAAAAGGCATGCACCACCACGCCCGGCTAAACTCTTTCTTTTATAAGTTCCCTTGGTCATGGTGTTTTATCACAGCAAGAGAAAAGTAAGTAGAATAGAGTAGTGAAGAGCCTGACCATGTGGGGTTTTAGAGGAATGTAGAAGACTTTGGAAATTTGGGCTAAAAAAGCAGTTGATTTCTGTAAGCAAAGCATAATGAGCCATTCTAGTAGGAGCCTGGAAGAAAGCAGTGCTGAGTGAGGATCGTCTAGTTCCAGAAATAAGCACTTAAGCAGAAACTGGGATAGTTTGGCAAAGAGTCTGGCTATTGTCTGCTGGCAACGGCCTAAGAATTTTCCTGAGGTTAAGTTGAAATGTAGTGGATTAACTTCTTTTTAATTTTTTGGGGGGGGATTAACTTCTTTGGTCAAGACAGCCTAACATAGAAATGGTGCTGTGACTATTAACAGCAAATATACAGATCTACAGTGAAAAAGAGCAAATAGGGCAGAAAGAAATGCAGAATGTACAGTTTGGATTGGAAAAGAGCACTAGGAAGATTAATGTCAGAGCCAAGTCTTGGGCTGAAGAAGAAAATGTCCTTGATAAGGAGGTTAAAGTGTTTAAGGAGAAGCCTAGAGATTTGTACTGAAACAAGGAAAAGAGTATCTTCAAGGTAAGACCACACCCCGTTAAACCTCCAACTTGTGAAAGGAAAATGCCAGAGGGTTTTCTACTCTTAGGCAATAGAAAAGCTTCTGCAAATACGGACAGAGCTGGGCAGAGGTCCATTCCAGGCTTGCCACCAAAATTGGCAGTGTCAGTCACATGGTGCTGGCTTTAGAGGCATGAAAGATGCAAAAGTGAAGGTGTAATCTGTTCTTCCTCCGAGGTTTCAGACTGAGGCCACTCATGTTAGAACTTGAACATGGATTACTAGATCACTCTGTTCCTCTTTCCGATGTGGCCATATTGAATATATCTTCTTGTCACTATTACTAGTTTGTTTGATTGGCCCATTAAGGATGGCTGGCTGAACCAGGTATATTGGAGCTATTAGATCCCAGGCTCTGACTCTTCAAAACTCTGATAATGATCATACTCCTTATTTATCTGCAGAGACTCTATGTTTTTGTTTTCTGTTGTATAAACTCAATCCATTTGCTGCATTTCTACAGGGGCAATACTTGTCAGTGAAACAAGTTGAAAATTAACTTCACTCCCTACTCTACACCAAATCAGCAAATGAAAACAAAATTTTCTTGGAAGTCACATTTTCTACATAGTACATTCTAGAAATGAGAAGGGGGAAGCCAATTTTCACCATCTACTTTCATGAATTTTATGAAGTATTATATGTGGTCAAAGAGACAGAGAAAAGCAGTTTTCACAAAGACATGTTATTAGATGAGATATTCAATAAATGTCTCTTAGTTCTTCCTAAGAGCACCAGGTAGGGAACATGTTTTTGAACCTAGAATTGGGAAATGTATGTAGAAAAAAATCCATCCTGCTCTTCATACAGGTTGTCTACTGGTTAAAGAATTTTAACAAGATCAGAAAATCATGTCCACCCTCTCCAAAAGTGGAGCAAGCAAACAAATAAGCAAATAAAAGGTCTAAATAGCACGGAGATATCCCAGAAATCTCTCCAGTAAACTAGGAGCAGCTTCAGAGTTCAAATCTACGTGGCACAAAGTCATCACAAGCATGCTTTACTTTTAAGCAGAAAGAACAACACACATGCAAACAATGATAAATTAAAAAGTAGTACTGATCACTTTTCTGACAATACATGATTACCCAAAACTGACTAATACTGGAAAAAAGAAGGGCAGCCATAGCCACAGCTGTTGTCTCACAGTAGTGCATATGGGTAGATGTAGGCCATTTATTATTATAGCAAAGCACAGTAAAAAGTTTGAATCTTTAGTTTTATTTAAACATGGCTTTTAGTATGATGCCAAAGCTAGCTATGCAGAAAGGAGTCTGGAAAGATGCTCACAGCACCCCTCACCTCCAGGGCAGACAATATTACTACACCAATTATTTTCTTTAGGCCTTTTGGTGAATAGATAAAGCTCCTTGTGCTAGCCAGCCTTCAGACCTCAGGAAAGCTTTTCCACATGCTCTGGGCTGCTGTTTGTTCACCCTGTTTCTCATGACCACAGAGATGAATTTTGGTCCAAACAAGCACAAAAGTGGACAGTGATGAGTTAACTCAGGTACCGACTTCCCTTTCCTATCATCTTCGAATGAGGACACTCACTACTGAAAAGTATCTGGGACTATTTCCAAACTCAGTATTTTGTAATCTACTGTAATCCTCTTATCCTGAAGTAATGTAAAATTTATGAATACATGGCTCTTCCCCCATTGTAACTGACTCTAACTTGTCAAAAATAGTATGGCTGGGGAGTATAGCTTACTGGTAGAGCTTGTGCTCAGCATACACAAGGCCCTGGATTAAATTCCCAGCACCCAAAATAAAATAGCAGTGAGCACATAGTCTGATGGAACATTTGTTTTTAGGATATCAGCAGACATGTTTTTCCCAACAGCACCATTGCCCACAGTGCACTGAATAATCTGCATTACAGAAATAGTTTTTATATATTTTATTAATTCACCTTAAATATTCCCAGTCTGGAGCTGGAGGGATGACTCAGTGGTTAAGAGCACTGGCTGCTCTTCCAGAGGACCTGGGTTCAGTTCCAAGCACCCACGTGATGGCTAACAACTGTCTGTTACTCCAGTTCCAGGATTTCTAATGCTTTCTTCTGATGTCTGAGGGCATTGGATGGCATTGGTACACTTATATTCATGTAGTCAATACACATTAAAAAAAAATATTTTTAAAATATTCCCAATTTCTGATTGATCTCAGCTCTTCCACTGAAGAACTAACTGATGAACCTTGTTTCTATTTGTGTGCTTAGGTGTGTGCATATGTGTGGGTGGGTGTTGTATTCCTGTGTGTAAATATCTGTGTGTGGGAGCACTGGCCTGTGTATGCACGAGTGGAGGCCAGAGGTCAAAGCTGAGTATCTTCGGCTACTATTCACTGCCTTGTTTTCTGAGATGCAGTCTCTCCCTGAACCTGGAACTTACCATTTCATCTAGCTTGGCTTGCCAGTAAGTCCCTAGGATCAGCTTGACTCTCTGCCATCCCCCAATCCCCACAACACTTGGCTTAGAAATGATTGCCACTGTACCTAGCTTTTATGGGGTTTCTGGGGATTAGAACTCACATTTGTACAGCAAGCCAGCAAGCTCTTTACTCATTGACCAAGCCATAGGCTCTGTTTCTTTTGTTTTTGGTCTTTTTGAGACAGGGTCTCCCTGTATCCCCAGCTGTCCTGGAACTCACTATGTAAACCAGGCCATGCTCAAACTCACAGAGATCTGCCTGCCTCTGCCTCCCGAGTGCTGAGTGCTGGGATTAAAGGTATGCACCACCGCACCCGGCAGGCTCTGTTTCTTAATCAGGTCATATTCTAAGGTTCTGGGTAAACAATTTTATTATTATTTTTTCTGGGTAAACAATTTTAAATTACAGAGGTTGCCCTGCAGAGAGGCTCAGTCATGCCATATATCCTATCTAGTATCTTCCCTAATCTGCTAAACACCTATCGCGTTGTAGCCCCTAAGTTATGGTGATACAATAGGATTAGTTTCCTATATTTTGGCTTGTATCTTATCTAGAATCTCCACTAATCTACTAAACTCAGAGCCCTCCTATTACACTCAGAGACCCCTTCCCTTTAAGCTTAGAAACTTCCCCTTTAAAGTCTGTGAAAGTATTAACCTAGTACTTATTTTCAGACTTTGTAATCTTGGTATATGGGTGGAGGGTATGTATACATATTTTAGAGAAATATAAAATTAAAGGGAAAAATGTGAATATTGAAAAATGATTTGGAAATAACACACAGTTTATTTTCAGATGACATAATTTTAGTATAGGTGTGACATATATACGTATGTTTAACCAATACAACTTGGAGGGAACAACAACAACAAAAGAACTGGGACAAAGAACCAACTGAAACAGTAAAGTTCTCCCCAAAACAATAATCCTCTGCTTTGAAAAACTTTAAAAAGACTGAGAAAAAGATACAAGACATGTATGGAAGAATGCATGAACTCGGGTGAGGTGGGGGGCATGGGAAGGGAAATTGGACTGAGAAATAATGTATGAAATGCACAAAACTTCAGCAAAAATATTAAAAAAGAAAAAAATTAAGTCTATGAAAGTAAGGAGCTTCCTTTGTTCTATGAGTTGCTGTTGAATCTCTATTTCAGTTTCTCCTGCTATGAGTGGCCAGTGTTAATAAAGGACTTGATTACCTGAAATTTCTCAGCACCTGTATAGTGAACACTCTGGATTTATTTTCCTTTCTTATTTTTTTATTTTATTTTATTTTTTATGTGTATGAATGTACTGTCTGCATGTAGGTTTGTGAACCCATGTCGTGCAATGCTGCGGAGGTCAGAAGAGGGCATCGTATTCCCGGGGAACTGGAGTTAAAGACCGTTCTCTGCTGCCATGTGGATGCTGGGGATCAAACCTGGGTCCTCTGCAAGAGCAGATGATACTCTTAACCGCTAGGCCATCTCTCCAGCCCCTTTCCTTCCTTATTTAACAGACAGGGGATTTTATGATCACTATTCAACACATTGCACCCCATATCCAATTAGTTATCATGGCAAGTTCTATTAAATATTTGCCCAATATCCAGTGTGTCTATATTCCTTGCTAAGAATTGGTTTTCCAGATGGACAACATGAATAGCCTCTAGTTGTGGATCACAGTCAAAGGTAATGGAGATGTTACTAATGGCTGGGGATCTGGGCTGGGTATTTCCAGGTTCTTGGCTTCTTAGCCAAAGAATTAAAAATAAAGTTTCACAAAGATTTGCAACTATAGCAAGGTAACTTTATGTGTAGTGAAACAATAGTCAAATTCAGAAAGGGATACATGGTCAAGGATTAAAGTCAGGGTACATGAGTGAAAGGACTCAGAACCCCAGTTATTGCTTGGAACTTTCTTTTATGGAGTTTAAGATAGAGGAGTTTAGTTACTAAGGAGCATAGCATGGCAGTCTGTATTTTGATTGACAGGTAAGATCACATAATCATTTTTCTACTACACCATTCCTTTCCATAATGCATCTAATTTTAGTCATATGCAAGCCTGATTATGCATGAGTATAAAATGGAAATAGGTGAATCTCTATAAAAGTTTACTTGAGGACACAGTTTTGCTTTGCTTTACATCTATCTAAAACTGGTTCAGACTTGATTGGATAGCGCTTCTGTTCTTCATACTGAGATACATTTGGGATACACTTGAACAGAAATTGTGTAAATTTGTTACTCAGGGTGGAGAAATCTATACTTGTTCAGAGATGGGAGTACATGTAGCCTGATGCAGGTGAGGTTTGAGGGGGTTCTGATGTGGCTAGGTGCATTGTTTGGAGATGGGTGTGTGTGCAGAATACTGTTAGGTGAAGGAAATAGGATGCCAGATGAATTATTGCAAAAGTGTGTGTGTGTGTGTGTGTGTGTGTGTGTGTGTGTGTGTATCTCAATCCAAACACAACCCCAGGTTACTAAACTTCTCCCTATACTTGCCTGCCTCAGAGACACTTCTGTTCTCCTCTTTATCAGCTTCTACTGCAACTGCAGCTTGCCATGTGACCCAGTTCTGACCAATCACACATAAAGTAAGCTCTCAAGGAGAGGGTTATTCATCACTAAGAAAGAAAAGCCAAGAGAATTGAATAATTTCAGCATCAATACTGTTAGACCTTTGTATCAACCCCAGCCCCAAGTTCCTGTATGTTAAGGTCCATTCAACAGAAATTATTCTTTGTGTACCCAAATGGATCCCTATCTACTCACCAAGCACAGTTACTTTAAAAAAAATGCCCCTCCTATTTATGGCTTCCTTTTCGTTCAGTCAAGTATTCATTATTTCTCACTAGACAATTATAACATCCTAATTAGCCTCCCTGCTTCATTCTAGCCCCAGCTATTCCCTGTGGACCCAGCAGAGTAATTGTTCATGCTCTCTGCTCAGAAACTTTCCTCCATCCCCAATTGCTTAGAGAATAAAGTCTAAACTTGTTAGTAGTAATTGTTAGGTCTGAGCTTCCCAGAATTCCAAGGGACACACAGATGCCTACTTCCTCCAGAGGCTGTCAATCTTCTGACCTCTTCCCCTGTACCTGAGGCCCTGCACCATGAGTATAAATGGGTGGGCCCCAGTCATTTTGCCCCATGGGTATAAATGGGTGGGCCCCAGTCGCCATCTTGCCCCTGCCCCTGCTGTTTCTTTGGCTCCTGTTCCACCACATGCCTGCAAGTGGCCTGCTCTGATAGTTCTGCATGGAAGTAAATCATGTTCCCAGAGTGTCTTAAGCCTCATGTGCCTTTTTATCTGGGGGCTGGGTGTGCGCTGCCTTTTTACAACATAACAGTAATGGCCTGGCTTCAATCTGTTTTTTTCTAGTTCTGTTTTTAAGTTTTTCATGCATTCTACATTTTGTACTACAAAATTATGAAATGGGGGGGGTGTAGCCCTTGAGTGTGACGGAGGCTTTTTTTATTTAGGTGTGCATTGCTCATAGAGTTAAGTTGCTGGACCAACCAAGATCATCACAGCCACCCCAAGACAGTGGTTTCTGGCTCCTTTATTTTGTGAACTTGAAAAGTGAGTTTCAGAGACAATGATCTAATTTGCATAAGTTCAATTTTAATGAGATATTCTTGTACTTAATTCTGAAGAAGTGGTAAAAATTAGAGAATATATAGAAAATATAGGAATTTATCGAAGGCTTAATAATGGGAAATAGAAATGTATTTAAAATTACACAATAACAATCAGCTCCAAACCTGGGCAAGGTAAAATGCACTTATAGTCCCAGCTACAAAAGGGGGGCTAATTTGAGCCAGGAATTTGGTGCCATCCTAGTTGATATAGTGAGCTTGGTGACAAAAAACCAAAACAAAACCCAAAACAACCACCCAAAAACAGCCTGAAAAATTTACCCAAAGACAGAAAAAATGTCAGAGGTCTTTAAAAGAATTGATTGGTTACACTTTGGTTAGAATTCTTATATCAAGGAAAAAATCTTCCGAAGATAGATATTCGAAGGTCAACATCATAATTTTCTGAATGATCTCCCTTAGCAAGTGCTGTATTCCAGAATCTTACATGCTCTCTAAGAAAATAAAGAACTATAAATTGAGGTAAAAAAAAATTACTATTGAAATTGCTTCTTCTGTTTTTGTTTAATCTACATTTTAAATTCCAAAAATGTTTGAAAGTCATGTACATATTCTAGAACACTTTGTGATAAAATAAGCCATAATTACTGACTGCAGAGTATGCTTAGTTAGCCTATATAAAAAGAATCCCCCACATAGCTTGTAGGTCTGTAGCTCAGCTTCTATAGGCACAGTACAAAGGGAGATGTTAATTAATTGGGCTCCAAGAGAACAAAGAACTCTTGATCAAATAAGCTTAGGAATGTGGCTTACTAAATCCTGTTGTGGAGATTCAAAATACACATTAGCATATTAAAGACTATGAAAAATCCCACAGTTAAAAAAATCCATTTAACTTTGTTCAATGATAAAACACACATTTATTTGTAATGAGAAAGAATATTCCCCCCCCCCCGCCCCCGGCACATCATTTAACAACTCCTTCCCAACAAAAGAAAATAAAACCATATAAAAATTAAACCACTTTCCTTTTCTCTCCCCTTAGGAAGAAGTAAATGAAGTGTTTGGAGAAGGGTGCCTTATTCTTTTGGATTTTCTGCTATGCTTGTATCTAATTCAGTAGGAAACTTTGGAAAATGTAATTAATTGATTGATCAAATGAGAGAATTACATAATGAGAGCCAAGTTCAAGTATTTCTAGTTATGAAAGAGCTTCATAATCTATTTGACATCCAATTAATGAGCTTTAAAATTGTAATAAAGCCGGGGATGGTGGCGCACGCCTTTAATCCTAGCACTTGGGAGGCAGAGGCAGGCAGATCTTTGTGAGTTCAAGGCCAGCCTGGTTTACAGAGTGAGTTCCAGGACAGCTGGGGCTACAGGGAGACCCTGTCTCAAAAAGACCAAAAAAAAAAAATGTAATAAAATATAGATAACAAATTTGTTAGTTTAACTTTTGTAGATGTAGAATTTAGCAACACCTAATACACTCATATCGTGCAACTATTCCATTATCTGTTTTCAGAACTTTTTCATTACTCAAACGAAAACAGCAAATCTACTAAACAATAACTCCCTATCTCTCCTCCTCCTCAAGCTTCTGATTTCCTTCACTCTCTATGAACTGGGTGGTTTTAGGTATCATATTTAAGTGGAAAACTTACAATTCTTTTAATTTTATCTGTCTTATTTTACTTACCATACTGTTTTTAAAGGTTCATCCATGGGGTAGCATGTGTCAGAATTTATTTTTAAAGGCTTGATAATGAAACATGGATCCCAAACGGGCTTAGCTTTGGCATTAGGGTACAAGAAGCTCACAGTCACACAACGATCCATCGAGTCAATGGCTCCAGGTTCTTGTTTCATTAATTTGAAGGATGGACTTCAATGGACCATAGGGCGGGTGAGATTTTAGAAAGGAATTTATATATTCATAGTGATGAGAGGAGGTAGAAATTGCTTAGGCAGGTCTGGGTAAAAAGACCCCAAAGAAAAATAACCAGTTTCTTTCTTGGCTAAACGCTGTAATAGTCCTTGGGCTGCCAGTATACTTGTTCTTACCTGAGGCCAGAGAAGCCAGAAGTATATAAGCCAAAGATAGCCACTGCTTCTGCCATAGCCAGAGGCTGGGGGTGCCAGGAAGGGGGTCTGCTTTATCTTGATTTTTCCTTATCTCTTTCCACTAAAGGAGGACAAGAACCTCCAGGGACCTGGACACCTGGAATAGAAACGCGACTGACTTGCTCATCTGCCCCCTCCCTTTCTCCTTCCACTAAGCCCTTATTAACCCAACAGCTATACCCCACTCTCCATCACTACCAAAATCGTGCCACCAGCTAGATAAACAGTCAGCACATGAACCTGTGAGTGACATTTTTTTCTTTTTTCTTTCTGAGACAGGATCTCCCTATAGACCCAGCTGGCCTGGAACTCACTATATAGGCCAAACTGACTTTGAACTCACAGAGGTCTACATGTGTCTGCCTCCCTAGTGCTGTGATTAAAGGCATGCCCTACCATTCCTGGTGTGAGTGACATTTCTAATTAAAACCATTAATGTGAGCTAAACTCTGCTAGTGAATAATGGTGATATGAACATTGGTTGACAAGCACAATTATCTGTTTGAGCTCTTGTGTTCGAATCTTTGTGATATATACCTTGAAATGGAATTGCTAGATTATGTGGTAATTCTATCTTTAATACTTGGAATGAGCACATACTGTTTTGTGTTGTTTCTCATTGTTAGGTGTGGGATTGAGGGGAGACCTGGCTCAATAGAGTAAACAGGACTTGGAAAAGTAACTTGGGCTTTATTTAGGGCATAGGTCTGGCACCTGACTAACAAGACTGCCAGCAATCACACGGCTGCTTTGGCAGACATTTTAAGTTCCAGGCCAGCTGGGGCTACAGGTAGACCCTGTCTCAAAAAAACAAGATAAAAACAAACCAAAATAAACCAAAAGACTCATACTACATTTTCCCTTATCTTTACACTTCTTTTTAACTCTCTGTTGCTTATTTAATCTAGGACTCATTTCCTTTCTTTTAAAGTATTCTTTAAAAAATTTTATGTGTGTGTGCGCAGGGCATGGAGGTCCATTTTCTCCTTCCACTGTGGGATCCAGATTTGGAACTTAGGCTTGTCTGGCCTTTGTTTTATTTAATTTTATTTATTTCTGTATGTGTATGAATGTACTGTCTGCATGCAGGTTTGTGCACCTGTGTCGTGCAATGCCACGGAGGTCAGAAGAGGGTCTCGGATTCCCCTGGAACTGGAGTTCTCCTGGAATTGGAGTTTCAGATGGTTTTCTTTATTGGTTCAGCCTGGAACTGTTTCCCAAGCCTTGGATGGACTTCAGCCTGGGGGAAAGTGAATACCACCAGGCCTGTTTCTCAATGCCCCAGATGCATCTGGTGGACTCTAGCTTGGGGGAAAGTGAATGCTTAACCCTTGTCCAGAGTAGAATTCTGGAATCAACTCTTATCTCTTCACTCTACTCCTGCCCTGAGTAGACATCCTGATCTGCCCGAAGATGAGAACATTGTGGACTAGTCTCCTTTCTTTAGAGTTAATCCATGGAGGCCTATCAATTACCTGGCTAAGGAGACTGCCCCACAGGAAACTTGATTCATCTGAAGAGATGCTGAGGAGATGGGAGGCATAATTATCCCCTTAATGACATAATGTACTTATGCCTCCCAGAAGTCCCTCCCCTGTGCAGTCACTTGCATATCCTCACTGGGAAGCCTGACTGCTTTTCTGAGTCCTTACATAACTTTTCTTTCTTTTTATGACTGTTATGGATACTGGCCAGAAGCCCAAGCATTCTTTTCCTGATACTCTCTGCACTCTCACTGTTTCTCTGAATCCTATCTAACCTCTGTCTAAATCTGCTTGCAGATCTCCAGACCTAACTTAAAAGGCATGACTTCTTCTCCTCTTCATTCTCCTCCTCCTCACAGCTGCCAGGATTTTCAGCTTGCCGACCCTGTCAGTTTTCTCTCAAACTATCAGACTATGGTGGTCGTGCATTCTTCTGAGCCTGTTTTTTAAATTATTTTGTCAACAAGACTAAGAGCTCACAAGAGAACCCTGATTTCTCAGGTAACAGCGTTGAGCAGACTTGTTTGTGTTTCCATGTTCATCATACACTATTAAAGAACTTGGGAAAGCATGTAGCTTCCTCTATTGTAAAATGAAGAAAATAATAGTGCTGCCTTACAGTCTTTGTGAGGGTCTGGAAATATTTTTACATATTCTTAGCATGGAGTCTGCCATACAGCAAGTCTTCAGCAAATGGGAACTTAAAAAATACCATTATTATTTTGCTTGTGATCCCACATAGTCCAGTCTTGATCTGCCAGTTGTCCACTAATACTCAGTCTTGAGGAGAAATAAATATTTTATTTATTTTAGAGTTTTAGCAGTAGCTGACCAATATATTAAAGTTCCTTTTAGCGCTAGCATTCTGGAGTTCCATGGAAATGTACTGTATCTGCTGCCTTTCTTGTTTGGAAAAGGAATTACAGGGCCTTCTCTACCACAAAGGATGAAGTAGAACACACCTGCCCTTACTGCTGATGCTTGTCTGAGTTTCTGTTTAAGAAGATCAGCATGATCACTGACCATCTTTCTCATTCCTTTTATAGTTTGCAAACTATGGTTCAGAAGGATAGATAGTATCTAGCTATTACCACAAAAAATCCAAAGACTACATTGAAAGTATATAACGACTTCTCAATTAACCTAAAAAGATCTGTTTACTTTTTTCAAAAGTCAGAGCCAGGGGCTAGAGAGATGGCCTAGCGGTTAAGAGCTCCGACTGCTCTTGCAGAGGACCCGGGTTCGATTCCCAGCACCCACATGGTGGCTAACAACCATCTTGAACTCCAGTTCCAGGGGAATCCGACACCCTCTTCTGACTTCTGAGGCACTGCACAACACAGGTGCACCAGCCTACATGCAGACAGTACATTCATAGTCAGAAAAAAAAAATCACAGAGCCAGGGTCTCCTTGTAGCCCCAGATGGCCTGAAACTCCCTGTGTAGACCAGGCTGGCCTTGAACTCACAGAGATCCACCTGCCTCTGCCTCCCGAATGCTGGGGTTAAAGGCTTGCGCCACCATGCCTGACTCATTTATTCTTTTTTTTTTTTTTTTTTTTTTTTTTTTTTTTTTNTGCCTCTGCCTCCCAAGTGCTAGGATTAAAGACATGCACCACCAGGCCCAGCCATGACTCATATATTCTTAAGAATTTAACCACTAATTCATTATGATCTGTTCCAGCTAATAGAAGATGAAGTATAAACTTGAGGGAGTTCTAGAAGTCTCATTTATATCTTTAGGAGTCTAGGAACCCAGTTCATTTGAATTCCTATTTAATACTGGATACTCCTGCTCAAGGATAATCTTGGTGTGATCCTGCTTGCTTTGAGGTTTATTTTTTGTAGGTACAAGGAACTAGGTGCTATTTAGAGCCAAACACTTGATAACTAAGTGCTCTATAACTGAGGTACATGTACAATAGACTTTAAACTTTTCTTAAGATATTTAGAGTGTGTGTGTGTGTGTGTGTGTGTGTACCAAGTGTGTGCTGGTGTCCCTGGAGGACAGAAGAGGGTGATAGGTCCCCTGGAGTTGGAGCTCCAGGCAGTTATGAGCCACCTGATGTGGGTTCTGGGAACCAAACTTGTATCCTCTGGAAGAGCAGCAAATGCTGTTAACCCCTGAGCCATCTCTCTAGCTCCTACTTTGAATTTTTGAATCTGAGTTGTGTACAAGTTAAATTTAAATGGCAATTTTCATTTATCTAGGACTGATGATCCAAATTATGTTGCTTTATTTTTTATTTTACTCTAACGCATCATCTTTCTACAGAAATTGAACAGAGCAGTGAAAGAAGATATGCCTGAAATCACTTAGTTTCATTTTATATGATGAATTTTTTTTCAATCAACATATACCAAATTTTAAATTGTCAATGAGTTTCATTATCAGTAGTAGGTGTACTGTTAGCATAATAGTGTTTAGGATGTATTTACAAACATAAATAAATAGTAAAGTTTAATTAAGCAGATGATTATTCTTTTTTTTTTTTTGGTCTTTTCCAGACAGGGTCTCCCTGTAGCCCCAGCTGTCCTGGAACTCACTCTGTAGACCAGGCTGACCTTGAACTCACAAAGATCTGCCTGCCTCTGCCTCCTGAGTGCTAGGATTAAAGGCATGTGCCACCACGCCCAGCTGCAGATGATTATTTTCAAAGAACCACATTACTTAACTGAATTCTACCTATTCTTTTTCTAAATTGTTTTTTAAATTTGATATAATAGTCACTTATTGAGATTATGAAGTGCTCATTTGGGCCTTCTACTCAGCCTTAGGCTTCCCCATAAATTATTTAATTAACAAGTTAAAATCAATCCTATAGACAAAAGAATATACCAACTGATTGGTGACATACACAGCTACCTCTGATACTCATATAATGTACGGGTACACTAGTTATGCTAACAGACAATAATTGAGGTACTTCCATCCTGTCTTCCCTATTTCCTATTTGCTAGGGTAGACCTCCAATGAGTTCCTCTACATGGACCTACCCAACCCACGATAGCTGATAGAAATGCAAGTTCCTAGTTGTAAACTAAAAGGACTCTAGTATACTTAGGAAAAAAAAAAAAGAACCATTGGAAAAATTTAGGAACGCTCAAGTAATTAGTTCAAAGACTTAAGAACTGTATTGGAAAAAAAGATAAGGAATAATTAAGAGTGATCATAATCTAGGACACCAAAGTCATACTGCAGGAAGAACAAGGTTAGGATGAAACTGCTGTCCTGTCCTTACTGAGCACCAGTCAATCTTTACATAGGACCTTGTTTTTGCTTAGGTTAACTCAATCTTATATACTCTTTATAACTGACAGTCTAATATACTTTTGGAATTTCACTATTTTCTTTCATAAATAAATGCTGTGTATACTTCAGTAAAAGGACAAAATCATGAGACAGGATCATGAGCTATTTCTTAAACTTTTTAAAAATATTTTTTAAAATTTGAACTTTTTTTTCTTGTAGATACATCAGCTAGGAGTGAAAGACTTCTGATTGTTCATCAGTGATTAAAATTTGAAAGTTTTATACATTTACACAACTCCCTCTAGTGTTCCCCTCTGTGTTTTTTACTCCCAACTTCATGTCCTCTTTTTCTTAAAAAAATGTTATTAATACTCCCCTCCCAAGTCTAATTTAGTGCTGCAATATACATATGGATGTGTGGCCTCCACTGCAGCATGAACAGCCTATCAGCTACATCTCCCCAACAACTGTCAACTGCCAATAGCTCCTCTGATAGGGGTGGGACCATGGAGGATCCCTCTCCCATCCATGTGGGAATGGAACTTTGTGTGTGGCTTGAAGGGAGAAAATGTAAGACCTGTCCTGGGACGTCTCCAGTTATCTGATATCTCTGTGGGCTTCCAGAGTTATCTGTAGCAGGAAGATTCGGGATATTACAATGATTCCTGCTTCACCCTATCTCTGCAAAATTCCAGGCCCGTTCCCTTGAAGCACTGAGCAGAATGTCACACCTCTAGTTACCTGTTGCACAAACCGGAGTTCTGCAGCCCCCCCCATTAGAACCAAGTTCGCTCACCCCTGCCTTCTGCCTGCTCCCCACTTCCTTGCCCAAAGCACAGTAGTCTTAAATATATAGACCTCACTGACAAAAAATAAATGGAGTTCCTATCCTCCCTGGCTCTCCACGCGTGTGTGTGAGTCTGCTTACTTTTCCTTTGGGTGATCTCCGGCAGTATTACCCCCACCCCGTTCTTGAGGGAGCAGAGCCCAGAGATTGCCGGCCTGCAGGCAGGAGGCAAGTCCTGGAGCTGAGCCAAAAAGGAAGGACAACGTGTGGAAGGCGGTCACGTGTGACTCAAAGACACTGACTTGACACATCCATGCTAGAATTTTGACTGGCTTGATCTTATACAAGTCTTGTGCAGGTAACCACAGATGCTGTGAGTTAATACATGCAACAGCTACACCATGCCCAGAAGTTAGCATTTCACAGCTCTCCTTCCCATCCACCAGCTCTTGCATTCTTCTGTCATCTCTTCTATGACGTTTCCTGAGCCTGAAGGGTGGGAAGTTGATATAGAGGGCCCATTCCACACTGAACACTCAATGTTATATATACTGAGCAACTTTGATCAGTTATGAACCATGAACCCTGCCCAGGTCGTGGTGGCACACACCTTTAATCCCAGCACTCGGGAGGCAGAAGCAGGTGGATTTCTGTGAGTTCATGGCCTGCCTGGTTTACATTTACATTTACAGCACCAATTCCTTTTTCTTCCTGCTTTTTTCCCCCTTGCAATATTTTAAGCAAATATCAGAGAATATGACCTTTAAATTCCACATACATCAGAATGTCCAAAATTATGGACATTTTCTTCTATAACCACAATGCCAGTTTTCACCCATTGAAATAGCAGTATTTCTTGGTATCATCTAATACTGTCTATAATAAAATATCCATGATTGTCATGTTTTGTGATGTTTGAATCAAGTTTGAGCTATAAGCTCAGATTCATTCCTTCTCTTTTCTAGCCTGTTATCAACTGGACCAGCTGTATCAGTTCTCTTACAGCATCTAATATTCTAGATGGATTCATTTTCTGTTTTGTGATATGATTTAACTTGGACCTCTAGTCTCATTGATTCCTGTAAGCCTTGATTAGATTCTGCTTTAATTTTCCTTTTTGTTTTTTGGCACATTATGTTTCAGATGACATTAGATTAGGAAACACAATGTCTGGAGTCCCACTTGTCCCAGAGCTTGGACAGTGACAGTTTGACAGCCCTTGTAAAATTCCTTTACAGCCATTGATTTGATAGCTTTACTCACTGGTGATGGTTTCCTAAATCAAGTTTTTAATGTGCAAGATTGCTGAATGATGATTTCACACTGTATTATTTCGTTCATATTGATTATAAAACACTACTTTTTTGGCTTCCAGAAACACAATTCAATCTAGAAAGGGAAGCCAATGTAAGTTCTAGTTCTTTTTTTTTGGTCTTTTTGAGACAGGGTCTCCCTGTAGCTCTGGCTGTCCTGGAACTCACTCTGTAGACCAGGCTGGCCTTGAACTCACAGAGATCCACCTGCCTCTTCCTCCCAAGTGCTAGGATTAAAGGTGTGCGCTACCACACCCAGCCTTCTAGTTCTTTTATATAAACCAATACTTTTATGTTAAGCAATTTGTACTAGTTACTCAAAATAGAGCCAATAATGCCTTACCTCCCTTTTCCTTCTCACTCATCTTTCATTTTTCCTTTGTTTTTTGGAACAAAATGAAGAAATTGTGGACTGTGGAGGTTTATGTGTATGTGCGTGAGTGTATCTTGGAGTTACTGGGTGGAGTGAGCAGTGAATCTCATCAAAATATAAATTGTATGAAACTGTCAAAGAACTAATAAAACTAATATTAAAAAAGAATTCATGAGGGCTGGAGAGAGAGATGGCTTAGTGGTTAAGAGCACTAGGTTTGATTGCAAAGGACCCAGATTCAATTCCCAGCACCCACATGGCAGCTAACAAGCATCTGTAACTCCAGGTCCAGGGGAATCCAACATCCTCTTCTGACCTCCCTGGTATACATGACACAGGTGCACCTACATAATGCAAGCAATACACTTGTACACATAAAATAAATAAAATATTAAAAACCCTCATGGGTATTTTTATACTCAGTTTCTGATTAATGCATTCATTTACTTTTTCTGTTTAAATTGTCATACCTTTGGCCAAAGGGGCTCTTTGATGTTGGTTTCTCTGTTTCTTAGACATATTTATTTGTTAAGAGTTCTTGTTTTGTGGCACCATATATGCTGCTTTTGTATACATCTTGTCCCAAACTTGAAATTAGATATTCCTTTTCCCAGCCCTGGTATCTCTTAATTGGAAATAACATTTTTAAAAACACTGTAAGATGTTATTTGTTGGGGCTGAAGAGATGGCTCAACAGTTATGAGCACTGGTTGCTCTTACAGAGGACTTGGGCTCAGTTCTCAGTTCTGACATGGGAGCTAACAACCATCCATAATTCCAGTTCCGGGGGATCTGATGCCCTCTTCTGGCTTATGCGGGCATTGCCAAACATGAGTATACTTACATATAGGCAAAACACTCATACACATTAAAAAAAGACTGGGGGCTGGAGGGATGGCCTAGCGGTTAAGAGCGCCGACCGCTCTTGCAGAGGACCCGGGTTCAATCCCCAGCACCCACATGGCGGCTGAGAACCGTCTGTGACTCCGGTTCCAGGAGAACTCCAGTTCCAGGGGAATCTGAGACCCTCGTCTGACCTCCGCGGCATCGCACGACACAGGTGAGCAGACCTGCATGCAGACAGTACATTCATACACATAAAAATAAATAAATAGGGCTGGAGAGATGGCCTAGCGGTTAAGAGCGCCGACCGCTCTTGCAGAGGACCCGGGTTCGATCCCCAGCACCCACATGGCGGCCGAGAACCGTCTGAAACTCCAGTTCCAGGAGAACTCCAGTTCCAGGGGAATCCGAGACCCTCTTCTGACCTTCGCGGCATTGCACGACACGGGTGCACAAACCTGCATGCAGACAGTACATTGATATACATACCGAAATAAAAATAAATAAATAAATAAATAAATAAATTTAAAAAATTTAAAAAAAAGCATTTACAAAATAAAAAAGGTTATAAAAAAGATGTTATTTGCAGTGAAATTAAATATATTTTATTTTTTTCTAGTGTAGTAACTTGAGAAACTAAAGTTAATTTGGGTAATAAAACCATAATTGCTTATTTTATTTTTATTTTAAGCTTTTACATTATTTATGGAAATGCACACCATTAATTATAATCTAAAATTGAGTTTTCATAACCATATTCTAATATTTCACTTTTCAAATGTTATAAATTACATTAAAATTATACAAAAATGTTGATATAAAGAATATGTAGGACTTGAGTGCTCAGAGCTTAGATCGGGGATTTCCCAGGACCACCTGAAGCACAGGTAGGAGCAGGGCGCTTCAGCCAGGTGGATTGTTGGATCATTCTTTCTCTGGGTGTAAGGACAGACCCCAATGGACATACCGAGAGAAACCAGGCCATCAGGAGGAAAGTTTCCAATTACAGCCCAAAATAGCTTACTCATGGCTTGCTCAATCTTATTGCTTAACCCTGCCCCACAAGCAGATGTTCAAAGCTGTTATCTACGTGACAGTTGGAAGGTTTCACTGCTTGCGTGGGAATTACTTGAGCCGGAATTATGCAATGTTAATTTTTAAGCCCATTGGATAATAGGTAAGGCATGTTTAAATTGATAGGTTACAATTGTATGTGCTGGTACAAAATGATTGGCCCCCCCCAAAAAGCGCGGGCCTCAGTACAATGGCCTGAAGGACCTATAAATGTAACCCAACCCCTTTGTTCGGGGTCTTGCTTATCTCGCCCTGACCTGCGTGTTGGGAAGGAAGCTTGACCCGGGCTAGCCAGCCTCGCAATAAACGCCTGCTTGCATATTGCATTCTTTGCTGTTCCTTTGTTGGTGCAGTGATCTCCGGACTCGGGTTCGAATGAACTTAACATAGGTTGTTAGATGATTGTCTCATTGGTTTGATTAAATCATTGTCTTGTGTGGCTGTGAAGGCGGAGTCATTCTCCTAGCTGGTTTAAAAGGTGGGCCTGTTTGTAGGAAATCCAGCTTGAATTGTAGGCTGGCTTTCCAACTAGCAATGCGTGGCCAAGGGTCTGGCCCCGCCCCAAGGAGGAGCAAGAAACATGGCCTAGGTGCATAATTCTGAGTGGGGCAAGGTGTGCAGTGGCACGGAGTTGAGATACTTATGATTGGTCCTGGGAACTGACATCATTTATTTTATAAAAGCAGGCTGTAGCAAGGAGTAAATTTGTATTTCATAGTAACATCATCACGGAATTCCCAGCCATTATTTTATTAATCATTGTGTGCATACAGGCTTAGGTAGGCCTGCATTTCATTCGGGTGGCCAGTGGGTTGGAAAGAGATTCCTTTGCGGAACACCAATCTGGATAGCTGGTGTTGTGAGTAGTTATTGGCTGAAGGGAGGTGATCAGCCATCAGCCTGAAATTTCTGTCCAGGCTCTGGGCAGGTGAGAACTCACAGCCAAGAGTGGAACACGTGTCTCGTGGGTCCAGGTTAAGGGCCTGGGTTGAAAGTATCATCCAGGCCAGGCTACAGGAAATAGCCAGCTGACCTCTGAGCCAAGGGGTCAGCTCCCCACAGTGTCCACAAAGTGGGCACTGTGTCCCCATCAGCCTCAGCAGGACCGCGTGGTCCCTGTTCAGCATAAAAAGAAAAGGTTCCTACATATGGGGCCACAATCATGGGGCATGGAGACCAGTTTGGTAAGCTAGAATCTCTGCAAGATGGGAAATGATACCTTTCAGGAAGCTATGTTTCAGGAGGAATTGTTTTGTGATATTTCGCATGTGTTTGTTAACTGTGTGCTGTGGTTTGCTGTAGCTGTTGTGTTTCAAGATGTTGCATGGAGAAAGTTTAGCATCTCCGAATCAGTGAAGGCATGGACTAAGGATGGAGGCAGAGGGAATTCTCGAATTGACTCTGCTGGTGTTCTTGTGGATGGTGCTGATCAGGACTTGGCCTGTGTGCCAGAGACCCTTTCTCTGATAGGCTTTGGGAAACTTCAATTTTCTTACGGGTTTTCATCCACTCAGCAGGACACCATTATGGAGCCCCTAGGTGTCACTTTGACTTCCCTGGATGGGGGGCATCTGTTGCTTCCCCAGCCTTCCCAGGTAGTGGGTATTCAGAGAAATTGTGAGAGGACCTCTTCCTTTCCTGTCCACTTTCCTTCTAGCGGTTTTGAAATGGGCTCAAAACCTACTCTGCAGCCTAGGTTTTGGCCCCTAGGAGAAGCCCCAGGTTCAGCCTTCTGGCAGTTCAGGTGGAGAAGGTCACAGAGGCTGGAAGGACAGGTGTGTCCATGGAGCAAGCACAAGACTTTTGCTGCAAGCCTTCTATAGAGGCACACATTTGCACCTTTGCACAGGCCTGCTTGGGTTGGGAGGCCACTCTCTACCCAGGAATTAGTCTACCAACATTGGCTTGCATGGAATTTTGTGAAAAACCAGCCACAATTTAAATGTGTTTTAAAAGTCCACCTTAAATTTTTTTCTGTAAATAGTGCTTAATTCTGTTGAGATCCTCTTTTTGTCTGCTAACTTCCCCCAAAATCTCTTCTAGAGGCCAGTCTTCTATGATGCAAATTGAGCTTGTAAATCCCAGGCTTGTAGAGCCTGGTGTAGTGGTCCCTGCCTTCAATCCAAGTGGATGTCTGTGAGTTCAGGGCCAGCCTAGTCTACCAGGCCAGCTCTGACTGTGGGCAGGCTCTGCCTTGAAAACACCAAAGGCAAAATATGGAGCTATTATACTTTTCAGTTTGTTTGTTTTTTTTAAAATTTTATTTATTTTGGTATGTGTATGAATGTACTGTCTGCATGCACGTGTGTGCACCCTTGTCGTGCAATGCTGCGGAGGTCAGAAGAGGGTGTCAGATTCCCCTGGAACTGGAGTTCTCCTGGAATTGGAGTTTCAGATGGTTCTCAGCCGCCATGTGGGTGCTGGGGATCGAACCCGGGTCCTCTGTAAGAGCGGTTGGCGCTTTTAACCACTAGACCATCTCTCTAGCCCCACTTTTCAGTTTGTAGCTGTTTGTAAATACTCTGGTTAATCTAGTCCAATGTTCTGTGCCCCTCTCCTGCTCCGGAAACAGCAGATGGCTGGAGGTGAAGGGCTGGCTTTACAGTATTCTGTGTGTCACTGGGAAGCACAAAGCCTCTGGCACTCTTGCATGGGAGCAATGGTTCATTTTTCATTGTGTTTTGAAAGTGCAGCTTTGAGTCCAATACTCAGGAGATAGACGGTGGACCTCTGTGAAGACTCAAACCCAATCTTAATTGTGGAAATGACCTTTTCTCATTGAGCATAAGACAATAATGTAACTTTCTTCCCAAAGATTGGTATCACAACCTTTTTTCCTTTGTACATATGTTTGTGTATGCTTATATGTGTGTAAGTGCATGCACATGTGTGTATGGATGTATGAGTATTTTTTTTAACCCTTATAACTTTCTAAACTCCTGTGCTTTAAAAAGTCAACTATAAATCACTTTATAGATTCAACCTATATGAAACTTGGTTTATACTTTTTGGTATTAACAATCTTTAATTGGGTTTATGTAAATGTTAATATACATTTGTACAATTCTAAAAAGCCTCCGAGCTAGAATTGGCCCCTCCAACTCGGATGCAGCTCTATTACTATAGTTAAACTTCTATGGTCATTTGTGGAATTTACTTGTCTTAGTTAAAAAATTACTGATTGTACAAGTGCTGTTACAGTTAGCTACTTTATGGGTGTATGGTACCACTACTGACTATGCTCCTTCAACACCTGAGACAGAAACTAATAAATTGGTTTTAAGATATAATCTTATTTTAATTTAGATATAATTTAAAGTATGGTTAACTATGTAAACATTTAACAACGAGGTAAAACATCTTTAAAACAGGGTTTTGTGCCAGGCCTGGAAAAACCACCTCCAAAGGCTGAAAAGAAAATGATTGTAATAAACCTACTTTATAAGATTTATAGTAATATGTTAAAAATAAGTATTATACATTTAGATAGAGGTATTTCAGTAGAGATTTATGCAGAAATACAAATAAATAAATATAAGTTAATGGACTTGATTTCTCTGAAGTCACAGTCTAGTGAAAGTATGTGGTGGTTTGAATGAGTGTCTCCCATAGGCTTTAAGTATTCAGTCATTTTGTCTCCAGTTGGCGGCACTGTTCTTGGAGGTCTTAGAAAGTGTGACCGTGCTGGAGGAAGTACATAATTGGGAGCAGGCTTAGTGAGTTTAACAAGCCTTGCAGTCTCCAGTCTCTCTCTCTCTCTCTGCTTCCTGTGCTCATTGACAGATGTGAACCTTGGCTTGCTGCTCCAGCCCTGGCCACCATGCCTCCTGCCACAATGGACTCTGATTCCCTGGAATGGTCAATCATAAGCTCAAATAAACTCTTCCTTTTATAAGTTCCCTTGGTCATGGTGGTTTTATCGCAGCAACAGAAAAATGACTAATACAGTTATTTACATCAGGCTGGGCATGAGCCAGGGGAGCAAGTCAGTGAACAGCATTCTTCCATGGCCTGTGTTTCAGCTCCTGCATCAAGGTTCTTGCCCTGAGTTCCTGCCTTGGGCTCCCTAAGTGATGAACTGTGACCCAGGAGATGTAAGCTGAATAAACCCTTTCCTCCTCAAGTTGGTGTCAGTCAGAGTGTTTTGTCACAACAATGGAAGACAAACTAGAACAGAAATTGGTACTGAGAGTGGGTATTGCTGTGTCCGACCTGACCTTGGTGTTTTGGGGAAGGATTGTGGAGATGTTTGGAACTTTGGGCTGGGAAGATCATTGAATGCTTAAATATCATTGCTGTGAATCTTGGAGCAGTTTTGCTGAAGGAGTTGTAGATGATGGAGGCCTAGCTTGTGAAGTTTCTAGTTTCAAAGGGAAGCAGAGATCATCAGGACTGTTTAATCTATGGGCTCTGGTCAGATGGGGCTGAAGTATCAGCGGTAAGTAACAAGAGACCAGAACCTGAAGTGAATCCTTTGTTGTACTGGGGCAATTGATGCCTGTTAGCTGGGGCTGAAAAATCAGCTGACCACCATCACTGTGGTGAAATCTTCTGGGAAGAATTTCTTCAGGGTCAGCAACAGAAGCTATGTTCTAGAAGGGACCTGAGCCTCCATGTCAAGCCGGAAGCAGGACTTGGTAGTGTGTAAGAGTCTCCTATATGGTTCTGGTGTTGAAATTCGAGGGGGTCAAAGAGAGAAGCCAAGGTTTGGTACGGTGAGAGGTCAGGAAAGACCATTGGTGGAAGTACACCTCAGTTGAAGGGAAGACCCTGGGATTTCAGGGGTCATGGAGAGAAGCTGAGGCTTTGCACCAGGAGAGGTCAGAAGAGGCCATTGGTGAAGGTGCTGCCTCAGTTTCAGTGGCAACCCCAGCTTTTTGGAGATGCCAGGACCATGGGATGACCACCAAGAGCAGCAGCAGGTGTGAAATGGAGCTGGCCTGGGTCTGCACAAGATGATCTGTGTGTGCCAAGGATAGCAGAGTCCTTGTCTGCCTCTCAAAATACAAAAAAATAAAAAATAAAAACAGGGGGAGATGTAGGAAATCCAGCTTGAATTGTGGGCTGCTTTCCAACTAGCAATGTGTGGCCAAGGGTCTGGCCCCGCCCCAAGGAGGAGCAAGCATGGCCTAGGTGCATGATGCTGGGTGGGGCAAGGTGTGCAGTGGCATGAAGTTGGGGGATTTATGATTGGTCCTGGGAACAGACATCATTTATTTTATAAAAGCAGGCTGTAGCAAGGAGTAAATTTGTATTTCATAGTAACATCACAGTATTCCTGGCCATTATTTTTATTAATCATTGTGTGCATACAGGATAAGGTAGGCCTGCATTTAATTCAGGTGGCCAGTGGATTGGAAAGAGATTCATTTGTGGAACACCAATCTGGGTAGCTGGTGTTGTGAGTGGGTATTGGCTGAAGGTAAGCGATCAGCCATCAGCCTGAAATTCCTGTCCAGGCTCTGGGCAGGTGAGAAGTCACAGCCAAGAGTGGAACATGTGTCTCGTGGGTCCAGGCTAAGAGCCTGGGTTGAAAGTATCATCCTGGCTGGGCTATAGGAAATAGCCAGATGACCTCTGAGCCAAGGGGTCAGCTCCCCACAGTGTCCACAATGCGGGCACTGTGTCCCCATTAGCCTTAACAGGGCCTCGTGGTCCCTGTTTGGCATAAAAAGAAAAGCATCCTACACCTATTGCCACTGTGAGACTTGAGTGCTCAGAGCTTAGATCAGGGATTTCCCAGGACCACCTGAAGCACAGGTAAGAGCTGGGCACTTCAGCCAGATGGATTGTTGGATCATTTTATCTCTGGGTTGTTGGATGATTGTCTCATTGGTTTGATTAAATCATTGTCTTGTGTGGCTGTGGGGGTGGAGTCATCCTTCTAGCTGGTATAAAAGGTGGACCTGTTGCCACTGTGAGCCTTGAGTGCACAGAGCTTAGATCTGGGATTTCCCAGGACCACCTGAAGCACAGAATACTGGGGTACTGGCTAAACAGGCATATTTCTCCCCCGCCACCCCCAACTGGATTTGCTGAGGGAGTGTCCAAGTGCATTCTTTTAAGAACCTTCAGAACAGAAAGGGAAGGGTGAGGTAGACTTCCAATAGAAAACCTAAAACTTAGACAAGTCAACACTGAAAACAAGGAGAAAAACAAATCAAACAAACAAAGAACAAAGGTAACTGAAGAAGGCAAGCAAAGCAAACCTTCAAGACAATGAAGAGGCATTTGGGATTTGAATTGGAATACAGGCAAAGAGAAACCCACATGCCAAGGACACGAAGGGACAACATGGGAAAGGTGCAGGATATCACACACCAAGCTCTACCAACCCTGTGAGAGAGTCCTACAGTGGGATCCCCCTGGGATCTTAGAGGAACAGTTTCAGACATATTCAAAGAAATCAATGAATATAAAGAACAAGTCAGAGAACTAAGGACAGAGAATGAAAAACTCAAGAAGGACCTAGGGAGAGAGATTGACAAACGCCAGAAAGAACTAGAGGGAGAAAATGACAAAGTCTGGAAGGAAGTGGATATACTGAAAAGATCCCATGTTGAAATAAAAAAGGAAACCGACCAGTGAAGCAAAGAACTACAGGAAGAGATTGAGAAGCTCCAAAAGGAAGTGGAAATACTAAAGAAATCACAAGATGAAATGAAAAAGGAAATGGAACACTCATCCAATCAAGAGGAAAGGAATGGAAAAGGCCTAAGAAGTAGAATGGAGGAAGGAGAACAAAGAATATCAGACCTGGAAGCTAACACAGAACAACTAAAAACCTCAAGTAAAGATTATGAAAAATTTAAAAATACACAAAAGTGGAACAACCAGGAATCGTGGGACACTATGAAAAGATCAAACCTCCACATCATAGGGATAGAAGAAGGAGAAGAATCCCAAGAAAATGGTATTGATCAGATAGTCAACAGAATAACAGATGAAAGTTTACCCAAACTAAAAAAAGACAAACCAATACAAATACAAGAAGCACATAGAATTCAACACCCAAAACAAAGGCAAAATTCTGAAAGCTACAAGAGAAAAACAAGTTACATATAAGGGGAAACCCATCAGAATTACAAATGACTTCTCAGTACAAACTATGAATGCAAGAACATGGAGCAAAGCATTCCCAGTGTTAAAGGACTATAGATGCCAACCCAGGTTACTACACCCAGGAAAAATGTCGATTATAGTTGAAGGAGAAAGAAAAATCGTCCGTGACATAAACAAGATGATAGAATACATGTCTGGAAAATGGACCCTTCAGAGAATACTTGAAGCAATTCAAAGGACAGAAGAAAGGAGCAACTATCCCCAGGCACCTAGAAAGAGAAATTAATAAATGCATAACTGCAGAAGTAGAAACCTAGACCAAAAATGCAAATGGATAATAAGGTGAAAGGAAGCAACACATATCTTTCAACTATAACCTTAAATATTAATGGACTAAACTCCTGAATCAAAAGACACAGACTGGGAGATTGTATTAGGAAACAAAACTCATCAATATGCTGTCTGCAAGAAACGCATCTCACCCTCAAGAATAGGAACCACTTTAAAGTGAAAAGATGGAAAAAAATATTCCAAGAAAATGGTACCACAAAGAAAGCAGGTGTTGCTATTTTAATATCAGACAAAATAGACTTCAAAGTAAAAGAAATCAGAAGAGACAAAGAAAGGTATTACATCTTTATCAAAGGAACAATTGACCATGAAGTTTTCACAATCATGAATATATATGCACCAAACTCTGGTGCACTAAACTTTATAAAGACAATTCTCCAGGACCTCAAGGCACAGATTAACCCCAGCACACTCATAGTAGGGAAGTCCCCCACTGAGCCTTTTGGACAGGTCAACCAAAGGATAAACAGAGAGACATCTAAATTGAATGATATGATACACCAAACAGACCTCACAGACATCTACCGAATATTCCACCCTAATACCAGAGAATACACTTTCTACTCAGCACCCCATGGAACATTCTCCTAAATCCACCACATACTGGTATACAGAAAAAACCTCCACAAATACAAAAAGATTGAAATAATTTCATGCATTCTGTCAGATCACAGTGCAATAAAGATCAATATCAACACCAGGATAAGCCCTACTATCTACAAGAACAAATGGAGACTAAACAACACATTCCTGAATAATGAATGGGTTAACGAAGAAATAAGAAAGAAAGAAAGAAACATCATTCCTGGAACTGAATGACAATGGTAATATAACACAACAAACCTATGGGAAACTTTAAAAGTAGTCCTAAGAGGTAAGTTTATAGCCCTGGGTGCCTACATTAGAAAAACAGAAAGGGCACAAGTGAATGATCTAACACTGCAGCTAAAAACACTTGAGAGACAACAACGAATGAACCCTAAATGCAACAGAAAGGAAGAAATAACAAAAATCAGAGCAGAAATCAATGAAATAGAAGAAACAAAGAAAACAATACAGAAAAATCAATGAATCCAAAAGTTGGTTCTTTGAGAGAATAAACAAGATAGACAGACCTCTAGCCCAGTTAACCAAAAGAAAGAAGGAACAACTCCAAATCAATAGAATCTGTGATGAAAGGGGAAATATCACAACAGACAATGAAAAGATCCAGACAATCATATGGGAACAATTCAAAAGCCTATACTATATTAAGTTTGAAAACCTAGGAGAAATGGGTGAATATCTGAAATCCTGGGAATCACCAAAGCTCAACCAAGAAGAGATCGGCAGCTTAAGCAGACCCATAATATATGAAGAAATTGAAGATGTAATAAGAAACCTCCCAAATGAAAAAAGCCCAGGCCCAGATGGCTTCAAGGTAGAATTCTATAAAACATTTCAAAAAGACTTACAACCATTATTACTCAAATTGTTCAGAAGGATACAAACAGAGGGAATTCTCCCAAATTCCTCGTATGAAGCCAGCATCACTCTAATACCCAAACCAGGCAAAGATACAACCAAAAAGGAGAACTATACACCCATCTCATTAATGAACACAGATGCAAAAATTCTCAACAAAGTACTTGCAAACCGAATACAGACCCACATCAAGAAGTCATCCATCATGACCAAGTTGGATTCATATCAGAGATGCAGGGATGGTTGAACATATGAAAATCAATAAATATCATCAATTACATAAATGGACTGAAAGACAAAAACCACACAATCATCTCAATTGATGCGGAAAAAGCCTTTGACAAGATGCAGCATCCCTTCATGCTTAAAGTCCTAGAGGGAATTGGATTGGAGGGATCATTCCTAAATGTAATCAAAGCCATATACAGGAAACCCACAGCCAATATCATCTTAAATGGAGAAATGACAGAAGTATTCCCTTTAAAGGTAGGAACTTGGCAAGGCTGCACCCTATCACCACTCTTCTTCAACATACTGCTTGAAACACTTGCTAGGGCAATAAGGCAAGAAAAGGAAATTAAAGGAGTACTAATTGGAAAAGAAGAAGTCAAGCTATCCCTTTTTGCTGATGATATGATTATTTACCTAAGGGATGCTAAAAACTCTACCAGAAAACTCCTAGAAATGATTAAGAGCTTCAATAAAGTGGCAGGATACAAAATAAATCTAGAAAAATCAGTTGCCTTTCTTTACACCAAAACAAGCAACCGAAGAAGGAATACAAGGAGACCTCCCCACTCACAATAGCCTCAAAAACAATAATACCTAGGAACAAACCTAACCAAAGACACCAAAGATCTCTACCAAAAAAAACAAAAAAACAAAAAGGGCTGGAGAGATAGCCTAGCAGTTAAGAGCACCACCTGCTCTTGCAGAGGACCCGGGGTTCAATCCCCAGCACCCACATGGTGGCTAAGAACCATCTGTAACTCCAATTCCAGGAGAACTCCAGTTCCAGGGGGATCCGAGACCCTCTTCTGACCTCTGTGGCATTGCACGACATGGGTGCAAAGACCTACATGCAGACAGTACACTCATACACAAACAAAAATAAAATAAAAAAAATTAAACCGCTGAAGAAGGAAATTGAAGAAGACATCAGAAGATGGACAAACCTCCCATGCTCATGGATTGGGAAAATTAATATTGTAAAAATGTCCACTCTACCCAAACTCTTGTACAGATATAATGCAATCCCAATTAAAATCCCCAAGAGTTTCTTCACGGGCTTGGGAAAAAAGTCCTTAATTTCATTTGGAAAAACAGAAGACCCCGAATATCCAAAGCAACCCTGGCCTTGAACTCACATGCTTCTGCCTCCTGAGTGCTGGGATTAAAGGTGTGCACTACCAAGCCCAGCTATTACCTTATATTTTATGTGAATGAGTGTACTGCATGCATATATATAAGTGCATCCGTGTTGTGTAATGCATGAGGAGGTTGTAAGACAGCATTGGATCCCCTGGAAGTGGAGTTACAGATGGTTGTTAGCTGCCATGTGGGTCCTGGGACTTGAACTCAGGGCCTCTGCAAGAGCAGTCATTGCTCTAAACTGCTGAGCTACCTCTCCAATCCTGGTCCTCTATTTTTTTCCTCTGAATTTTTTTTCCACTATGAATTTGTATAAGGACAATTTTCTTTGCAATACTTTAGCTATAACAATATATTGAAACAGAATGAATGCAAAAGTAGAGTATGAGACTCTACTTGTTCAGGTAAACCAGATAATTAGGAGATTTACAAAGAAAATTAAATCAATGCAATTTTTTTCTCATTTTTTATATTTTGAAAAATGAGTCTATTCATAAAATGATTTTATAGTAACATACGATGGGATTAAAAAATGAATTAGTAAACAATCTAAAATTTTTATTTAGAAATCTAAGACAGGAAATATGAATATGTGCAGCTTATATAATGAAATATCTGCTCTTTCTTTTTTTCTTGCTTCCCTGCATCCTCACTCCCTTATTTCTTTCCTTTCTTACTTCGAGACAGTATTTTGCTATGTAGCTTGGGTTGGACTGCTAATTTTGGTACAGCTCAGGCAGCCTTAAACTTATCCTTCTTCCTCTACCTTAACCGTATGGGACTAAGTATGCATGCCATTACTTACTCCTGGTTGTGAAAACCCTTAAAGGTTCTCATTAAAATTTTCATTTATTTTATTTATGCATACATCTGTGTTAGTGAATGCAACATTTGTGCAGGTGCCCTTGCAGGGTAGAATAGGGCATAGAGCCCCACAACATGGGGTTGTGAGCTCTGGTGTGTTGTAGAAGACACAGCAAGTGAAGAATCACCATTTCCAGCAACCACAGCAAGATCCACAACTACTTTATCATGTTCATTTTCCTTGTCAGTTCATGCCTCTGATCGGTGGATGTCTGGGACTGATTTCAAATGCTTTCTTCTGACTAGCATAATAATTTGTAGCGATATTCTGGTCCATTTGGTATGTTTGTGTTTTTATGTCCCCCCCATGCTTCCAGACCATGCACACTGGCTGGTCACAAGAACACAAGGACACTTCGCAGCCTTTCCAGGCTTGTCCTTAAGGGTTTTCTGTTCAATCTGGTTGAGCAGAGAGGCTCAAATTACTTCTTAGTTGCTTCATAACTTTCCTTAGTGTTCTCACTTTCTTCAATCTTCACTTCTTCTATGGCGACAGTCTGAAACCTCTTCCCTTCAAAATCAGGAAAAGCCTGAATTCAATGTAGACCCATGGATTTTGTGAGGCAGATAATATTTCAGCTTTTCTAGTGCTTACTCAACAAATGGAGAAGATTTGGTCTATCTTCTGCTGCACCCAGCCAGGAAGGAGATTTGTCTTTTTCCTTTCATTCTTTTTTTTTAAAAATTTTATTATTTAAATTTTTTTTATTATTAATTTTATTTATTTCTGTATGCGTATGAATGTACTGTCTAATGCAAGTTTGTGCACCTGTGTCATGCAATGCCGCGGAGGTCAGAAGAGGGTGTTGGATTCCCCTGGAACTGGAGTTCTCCTGGAATTGGAGTTTCAGATGGTTCTCGGCCACCATGTGGGTGCTGGGGATAGAACCTGGGTCCTCTGTAAGAGTGGTCGGTGCTCTTAACCACTATGTCATCTCTCCAGCTATTATTTTTTATGTGCATGAGTGTACTGTCTGCATGTAGGTTGGTGCACCCATGTTGTGCAATGCTGTGGAGGTCAGAAGAGGGCATCAGATTCCCCTGGAATTGGAGTTAAAGACAGCTCTTAGCCCCCATGTGGGTGCTGGGAATCGAACCTGGGTCCTCTGAAAGAGCAGCCGGTGCTCTAACTGCTGAGCAATCTGGCCATCCCATCCTTTCATTCTTTCTACATACTGGTCTAGACTAATAATGCCAGTGGAGTGATGAGATTGGAATCTAGGAAGTTTATCAAGATGTAATCAAGTATTTGAGAGGTCTTTTTATTTACACCAACTGGATATTAGTGTCAAATTCTTTCCAAAAGGTATCATTGTATACTTCAGCAGCAATATTCTTGATCACGTTGAGTTTCATGGGTAAGGTTCTTCCAAAAGACCTTAAACAGTTTATACTGCTATAGAGCCTAGAGGGAAATATTCAGGAAGAGGTTGCTGGGGCCTTGATAACGTTAAGGAAGTGTTCTGTGATGAGTACTCAGGGCATTTACAGCTTAATGTGATTGCTCTTCTTGGTTCTATATTTGTTGAATAGTCCATCTGGAGCAGATGTGGGCACAGATAAAATTGATTTAAAGGTAACTTCCCCTATAACAGTAAGATGGATGTAAGGCATAGGGTCATCACTTTCCTTTAAAAATGATTTCTATCCAGCCTGGCTGACAACTGGGAACTAGCTGGACAAGAGCCATTAGGAGCCCCAGTTCTTTGGCTAAATATCAGTTTACTTATAGAGGCTGAGAGGATGGAACCATCTAACTTGGTAGACAGCTTTATATGTTTCTTACTAGCTTTTAAAAACAAGCCATTGAGTTGTATTCTTGGGCTTTTCTCTTTTAAAAAAGAAAAGATTTCTGTGGGAATGACTTTTTCAACATGGACATACTCTGTGCCAATGACTTTTACTTAAACTTGTACCTAGAAAGTTATCTTATTGTAACTTGTTTATAACATAAACAAATCTACTAGTCCTTGAGCTCCTCCTGTAACCTAAATGTATACAGTTCATGACCATTCCTTGCCCTTTACTCAGAACATTGTGTGCATGTGTGTACCCTTTGCATATCAAGGAAGTGCTACAAACAACTGATATTCATTGGTTTATTTCATCTTATGGGTTACAGTCTACCATCAAAGGAAGCCAAGGAAGGAACTCAAGACAGGTACTGAAGCAGAAACCTTGAGAAACTTTGCTTACTTGGCTTGGTCTCCCTGACATGTTCAGCCAGCTTTCTTTTCTTTTATCTTTTCTTTCTTCTTTTTTTTTTTTTTTTTTTTTTTTTTTTTTGTATTTTCGAAACAGGGACTCCCTTTAAGTCCCAGCTGGCCTGGAGCTCACTCTGTAGACCAGGCTTACTTCTGCCTCCCAAGTGCTAGGATTAAAGGCGTGTGCCACCACGCCTAGCCAGCCAACTTTCTTATACAACCCAGGCTCACCAGCCCAGGGTTGGCACTGTCTACTGGGTTGGGCCCTCCCACATCAATCAACAATCAAGATACCCACAGAATGGCCCTAGGTCAATTTGATGGAAGAAATTCTTTGCCTGAGGTTCCCTCTTCTCAAATGTGTCAAGTTGACAACAAAACAAACAAGGACAAGTACAACTGTTTTTAACCAACTTCTCTCTGGTCACTCCTCTACCAGTTTCTGTGATATGTAGCAGCCTTTTTTCCTTGTTCAATTTAAATGTTAGTTCCTCAGTTCCAGAAAGTAAATTTTCATCAGTTAGTACTATTTGGGCTAAATCATTTGAAATCAGTTCTCTCAGGAAAATCTATTTTGATACAATGAATTGCTATCTTGCAGCACTCATTGACTTCCACTTGGAAAGCAACCTCTCGGATTTTTAAGTTCTTTTATTGTGATTTATTTAATCCATTTAAATGTATAGGTCCCCACACCCCATTTCATCATTTGTCCTTGAGCCCTCTCAGCCTTATCAAGGTCCTCCTCTACTATAGCACCCATATGGACTTCATCCTCAATTTGGACTCACCAAGGTCAGGAGGACACAGCACAGGTCCAGCACCCACAAGCCCCTCATGGCACATGGATGAAAAGTCTCAAGGTCTTTTGGTCCCAGGAGCCACCTGTGGCTCCATTCCTGGGTTCAGATGCTTACATGTCTAGCTTTGTGGTCTACCCACTAAGCCCCAAGCAGCGTAAGCCTCTTTTTACCCCCACTTCTTGCATTTGTGGGACAAGAAACTATTCACAGAATTTGTAAGCCTAATTAATTCAAGTAAATTTTACTTAAATATCCCTTTGAATGTTAGCTATGGTGTCTAACCATAATTAAAATTTGAACCTTGGTCAGGAATATATTATTCATTTTCCTTTCATCGCATCAATGCCAAATAGAAGTCCACTGTGTTATATAGGGAGATTTCAAGGTCACTGTTCTTGTTGTTCAACTGTGGATTTGTTCATGTGTATAATGACACGTAAGTATCACACAGAAGAGTTTGTACTGCCTCAGAAGTCCCCTGTGCTCTATTTATCCCTTCCTTCCTCCAACCACTGTTCTTCCTACTGCCTTCACAGTTTCTATTTCCAGACATATGCAATCATTAGTTAAGTAACCTTTTTGGGTTACCTCAGCATTTTTTTTTTTTTTTTTTGGTCTTTTTTTTTGAGACAGGGTCTCCCTGTAGCTCCGGTTGTCCTGGAACTCACTTTGTAGACCAGGCTGGCCTTGAACTCACAGAGATCCACCTGCCTCAGCCTCCCAAGTGCTGGGATTAAAGGTGTGTGCCAGCACTTCTTAATTATAGTCGATGACTCTTAGTGACAGTCAGATCTACTCAGCAACTCTTTTTTGTATGCTTGTTTGCTTTCCACTGCAATAAAAGCTTCACATACTTGTCTTTGCTGCTTATGCACAGTTCATCCCAGACTATCAGTTCCTAGTAACTTTAATTTGGAATCACCTCTACCAAAAAGGCCCAGGCCAATTTGTAAGTAGGCCCTGAAGGTGGATGTCCAAACCATAATCTTGAATTAAGTTATTAAGCTCTGGCAAAGAGTTTACCTTGCAGTCAGCTATGGACAAGAAAAACATCACCTACATCTTCTACAGGAAAGAAAACTTGTTCTCTTTAGGAGAACCTTGCATCTATAATTAACGACCCACTGAAGTTTATGTAGATTCTTACATTTTAAAGGTTTTAAATCATGAGTGTGTCAGAACGTTATGTTTTTATACTAGTACTAAGTAACTTGAGAATGATAGTTTGCAGGATAAGGAATGAAACGGGAAATTTACAATTGTGGGAAGGATAAAAAGGAAATCTAATTAAACTTATGTCTGCTCAGTTCTAGGTCACACTAACCCAGTTAAGACAGAGCAGTTTGAGGGCAAAAGTTTATGTATAAAAATCCTAGTTTCAATTAAAAAAAAAAAAATCCTAGTTTCTCCAAAGTAAACCACCTGTTCTGGATTACTTCTGGCTGGCATGAGACAGCAAAAGTAAATAGATTCCTGTGTGCACAGTAGCAGAAAAAAAAAAACATTAGAAGCTGCGCAGACTGGGTTCCCGACCTTAAACCATAGGAAGGAGCTGAAGAGAGTTTCCTGTGATTTTTCAGCTTTTTCTTGCCTCCTTAGCCATGAACATGAGTCTGAGGTGAGAGCCAAGGCGTCAAATACATGCAGTTTCTCGCCAATGCAGTGCTGTCACGACCCACTGTAAACCAGTATTCGATTTTTAGGCCAAGCGCGGGTGGCTTTCCGGGAGGCGGGATTTCCGTATGGGGCGGAGTCTCTCCTTGCCGCCCTTGCAGGGGGCTAGGGCGGGACCAGCATGGTGCTAGGGGCGGGGCCTGCCGCGCGTGGAGGGCGGGGCCTGCCGCGGGGACTTCCCCTAGGCTGCGCTGCGTTGCGGGTGCGCGGGGCGGGCGTGCGGAGTGGGGCGGCGGGTGGAGTGGTGGGGCTGCAGGGTTAGTCAGGACAGACCCCTGGTGTCTCTGGGCACCCTTCCCCTGGTGTTGGTCTCCGATGGGCGGGCATTGCTAGGAGGCGGGAGCCCTCTGGGCCGCTAGGCGTGCGGCCATCTCAAGCATATGTGCGTGCGCGTGTTGATCTGAGGCCGCGCGGACGCGCTCGGTCCCCGGTCCTGGATTGCTCGGTTGGGAGACCCGAGTCCCACCCAAGACCACCTTTCCTCCGCCAGGGGTGTCCTCGGAGGTGCCCGCCCGGGGGAGCGCTGCGAGCCGCTGCCGGACTGCTGGGCAGCTGGTGGGAGTCGCTCAGGCTGGAAACAGGATTTTAAAGGACGTGTCTGTCTCTGTTGTTTTTAGGGTTTTGGCCAAATTGGGCGAGGGCACAATATAACCACTTACCCCTTCTCACCGAGGAAGAGCGGGAGAAAGGGTAAGTAAGCAGCGATCAGGGGTGGAACGAGCCAGGGGAGAGAATTGCTCCCGTGAACTTGGGGCCGAATTCCACTTTTTTATCACTGGAGACCCACCTTCAAAAGTCACAGTCCAATCCCAAGACTTTCTTCGGGTTTCTGGAAAACTCATTTCCTTTCAAAACCTCTTTTAACTTGGCACGTTGATCTTAGACGTCTCTCTTTGGGCCCAGCTTTCACCAGTTCCTGAGACATAGGGTATGATAGAATCAAGGACCTGGTTAGTAATTAGTGAGGACTCCTTCAGGGATCTTTACACTTTGAAAAAGGAAGACAGAAAACAAAACAAAGCAAAACAAAAATCCATTTAGGACTCCATGAAGGCAATAGCCATGTCCAAAGTGTTGAAATTCTTTTGACTTCTTTCAGAATTATAGAAGAAAGAACCTGGGGAGGACTTTTTGCTTTGATGTCCTCTCTCACAAGCATTCTGTGCTGTTCTGGAAAGTTACCAAACAGCACATTGAAGTCCTGTGAAACTTAGCAGCAATTTTCAGTTCTTGCCTGGGACTTTACATCCCTTCTCCATCACATTGCTTCCCTAGTCTTGAAATGAAACATGGTTCTTCTAAGGCAAATAAATGTTCAACTTAAAATTAAAGGTGAGTTTTAAGCAAGAGCATAGTAAAAACAGCATTCTTGGCTACCAACAAGGAACCATGAATTGCCCACTATGATGATGATCTTGGCACAGGGCACCTGTCAACGTGGTTAGCAGTCCCCAGAATTTATGAAAAACTAGGACATGGTTATTTATTGATGAGGAGGCCGATGTGTTAAATCGGTATTATGATGCTATTTTTAACATGTGTTCAAACACTAATAAAAATAGGACCTAGGCTGGGTGTGGTGGCACACTTGGGAGGCAGAGGCAGAGGCAGAGGCAGGAAGATCTCTGAGTTCAAGGCCAGCCTGGTCTATATATTGAGTTCCAGGCCAGCTGAGACTAAAGAGAGACCCTGTCTCAAAAAGACCAAAAAAAAAAAAAAAAATAAAAAAGAATCATAGAGAATGAAATTGTTGTAGGCCTGCTCTTTTTCTTAAATTATTTTTTTATGTGTATGAGTGTACTTTCTGCATGTAGGTTGGTGCACCCATGCCGTGCAATGCGGAGGTAAGAAGAGGGCGTCAGAGTCCCCTGGAACTGGAGTTAAAGACTGTTCTTAGCCACCATGTGGGTGCTGGGAATCCAACCTGGGTCCTTTGCAAGAGCAGTTGGCACTCTTAACCACTGAGCCATCTCTCCAGCCCCAGGCCTGCTCTTTGGGGGACAGGTATTTCACTTGTTTTCTGTAGAATTCTTGAATAATTATGTGCCCATGTGCAAGGCCTTCCTTCCCTCTACTACTAATGTTAGTTGTTTGCAGGTCTACCCAGCATTGTGGGAGAACAGGACTATTATTCCACCTTTCGGTGATAAACTTTCAAGGGTGACTGGCAATGACAGTTTGTTTTCCATAATGCATAGTGTTATAGTCATTTTCCAAGGTAATAAATGTACTGTTTGAGTACAATAATTAGATGAGAATAACTTTTGGATTGTTCAGTAAGAAGGCCTAATTTTAGAAAACAAGGAGACAGCTAAGAATAATCTACCCAGGAAAGTAAATATTGAAGTAGGCCTGCATGGGTTTCTGTACATTTAGCCTCATTTATTAAAGTGAGAACAGTTGTCTTATCATTTTCTGGTTACAAAAGTTATATAAGGTCAAAACAAAGCTATTTATGATTGGTTCTTATACGACTGTGAAAAGAACTTGAGTCTTTATATAAGCCCACTTTCAAATGTTCCCTGGTAATAATTTTGTTTTTATTCCATGTAGATGCACTAAATCCTGAACCATACTTAATCATGTTAATTATGCCCATGACTTAGCTGCCTACTAATCTGTATGAAACATAGAATGTGATATACACATGTATATATGTTCCTGTTACTTGACAAGTTTGTACTTTTTTTCCCTTTTCTTCTATCATTTTGGCCATTTACCACCAGTCCTGGCTCTCCCTCAAACCCTCATGTAGAAGTACCATGCGTTTTATACTCTTTTATTGATTGATTGGTTTAGGTGCTTGAGATCCAACCCAGACCCTTACACATGCTAGGAATCTACCATAGAGCTACAGAGTAGTACCTATAGACTTTTTTTTAAATTGATTTGCTTGTGTAGGTTCTTTCTTTATAATTCAGGCTGGCCTGGAACTCCATCCTCCTGCCTCAGCTTCCTGAATACAGGAATTTCAGGAGCATGCCACCATGCTAGGCTTCCAGATTCTATATTTGCCCTTATAGATAGAAGGATATCCTAGTCCATATAGCAGCTGTGTCACTTAGCATCAGTTACTAGTTTTCTACTCTGACTTATTATCTGTCTAAATAGACCAGTGCATCCATAACAGCAGAAAAATGTGCACAAAGCAGTGTCTGGCTTATAGGTACTCACCATCCTTGTTTCTCTGTCTTGTTGCTCATGGTTTTCTTATGATTTTCCTTATGACTTACATGGTGGAGGCACCCTGTAGGTGCGAGGTCTTCTGGGTTTATGCGTTATTACAGCAGGTAGTCTGCTGTATCTTATCCTAGAATTTCTGGAACATGAATTAACACCTTGATGTGGCTCGATTTCCCTGTAGATGGTTCGTTCTACAGCCCTGCCTAAGGAATGCCAGCTTGAGAAATGAAGGGAAAGGTTTCTATCATGTATCTAAAAAGCTCTGACACTGTTCCCAAAGTGAGAGAGACATACTACCACATTTAACTGAGCATTTAAAGTTAGGATTTCTATTTCAGCATCGTCTTTGGTTTATAAGCATTACAATAAAAATGCTGATGCTTCTTGTCCAAACTGTCATGATTTTGCCAAGTTGTGGGTTTAATATACAGCTAAGCTGTGTATTTATGTATCTAATACTGCTTTGGAAGCTGAGAAAGACAAGTCCACAGACATCTGATTTCACACCAGACATCTGGTTTCACTTTGCTAAGGAGTACATTTTGTCAGTAGATTATAGGCATATCAGCTGTCCTGCTGTAGTCTGTGGCATTTCTATTATAAGCTCTGGTCTGCTGGGCTTAGTATGATGTTTTATTCAAATGACAGCACACTGAAAATGAGCACCTGGTCAGATAAGCGCATTTCCCACAGGTGTCTTCTAGTGTCATTGTTCTTAGAAGCTAACAAGGGGAAATAGTTCCTATCCTTGGCAATTTTTATACTGAGTTTTTGTGGAAGCAAAAATCTTCTTAAAAGCGTTACTCAAGAATCTGTTGAGCTAAGTGTAGTGGCTCATCCTTGTAACCCCAAGTGCTAAAGAAGCAGAGGGAGGAGAATCTCGAGTTCTAGGCCAGCCTGGGGTACATAAGACCCTGTTTTCTTTTTTTATTTTTTAAACATGTATTTTAAAAAGTTCATTTTTGCCAGGCGTGATGGTGCACATCTTTAATCCCAGCACTCGGGAGGCAGAGGCAGAACTCACTCTGTGAGTTCAAGGCCAGCCTGGTCTACAGAGCAAGCTCCAGGCCAGCTGGGACTAAAGGGAGACCCTGTCTCAAACAAAACAAAACAAAAAGTTCATTTTCAAATCTATTTTCTTTAATATTAAAAATGAATTTGCTGAAATAGAAAAATAGCATTTGGATTTCCAGGTCAGAATACCAAAACTTTTGAAATCCAGCATATGCTATTTGAAGTGATAAGTACTCTTCACTCAGAGCTTCTGAAACTTGGATTTGCAACCCTTGTTTGAGAAAAATTTAAACAATCCTTGACATATAAGGTATATATAATAGGTGCACAAATCCAAGAGTTACTTATAAATCATAATAATTTATTTTAAAACAATTCTTTGGTATACATATAATTTTAGCATCTATTAAAGACAAATTTTCCTAGGAATGAAGTGGATGCACTTGTTTAGTTTTGCACAAAGAATGAAATCCTGGTGGCTAGAAAGATAGCTCAGTGGTTAAGAACACTGTCTGCTCTTGCAGATGACTCCAGTTCAGTTCCCATCACCCGAATGGCATCTAACAACCTTCTATAACTCAAGTTCCAGGGGACCCAATGCTTTCCTCTGGCCTCTGTGCCCATTGTATGACACAGGTGCACTTACATGCAGGCAAAACACTCATATATATATAAATAAAATTTGTATGCAATGAGTATGAACCCATTCATACAATGCCCATGAGGCCAGAAGAGGGCAGACAGATCCCCAGGAACTGGAATTAAGGCCAGTTGTTAGCTTCCCTACTGGGAACTGAACCTGACTGAGTTCTCTTAACTGCTGAACCATCATCTCTCCAGCCCCTCATCCAGGTATTAAATAACAATTCCTAGCTTGATGGCAATTCTTGATGGAGAAAATTTTGCCTCCTTTACATACTCCAGACCTGCTCACTGTGTCACAGTGAGGACAGCCCATGTTTACTGAAACATGGAGAGCAACTGACTCCTTATAAGTCTTTACTTGTTTGGTCCTAATCAGATTCATAAAAATCTATCCCTTTAGCTGGGCCTGGTGGTGCACGCCTTTAATCCTAGCACTTGGGAGGCAGAGGCAGGCAGATCTTTGTGAATTCAAGGCCAGCCTGGTCTACATAGTGAGTTCCAGGACAGCCAGAGCTACAGGGAGACCCTGTCTCAAAAAAGACAAAAAATATTAAAAAAAAATAAATCTATCCCTTTAGCCAGGCATGGTGGCACATGCCTTTGATCCCAGCACTTGAGAGGTGGAGACAGCCAGATCTCTGTGAGTTCAAGGCCAACCTGATCTACATAGTGAGTTCCAGGATAGCTGGGACTACAGAGAGAACCCGTCTCAAAAAGACCAAAAGAAAAAAAAAAATCCCCTTTAGCAAGGTGTGGTGGAACATGCCTTTAATTCCAGCATTTGGCTGGCAGAGGCAGGCAGATCTCTCTGAGATCCGGACCAGCCTGGTCTACATGGTGAGTTCTGGGCTAGCTATGGCTACAGGGAGATCCTGTCTCAAAAACAAAAACAACCCCCTTACTCTGGTTTGGGGTGAGGTGGGGTGGCTCTCCTAGAGGGGTAGGAAACTGACCCTCAGAGCTGAAGTGACTCCACTGTGTCAGTGCTAGCTACCCACTCCACTAGGACTAGAAAACTCAGACATCAAGAGCCTGGTGCAAGGTTCTCTCTTCATCTCCCACCTGCAGTGTTGCAGATCAGCATGAGGTTAGCCCACCAAAATCCAAGCTGGAAAGGCAGCTACAGAAGATGAAGGTCATGCACAGTTCATTTTGCTCTTGACACTGTCAAAACCAAACAGAATTACCATTTTTTTTTCCTCTTTGGGCTCCTCAGGTCCCACAGCAGGAAGGACAGAGAAATGAGAATCCCCTCTTGGATAGACAGATGCCCATTTAAGCCAAAGAAGTAGATTTAAAATCCTGTAGAAACTGCTAGGCATGGTGGTGCAAGCCTTTATACCCAGCACTCAAGTGGCAGAGGCAAGCAGGTTTCTGTGAGGTTTGAGGCCAGCCTGGTCAACATAGCAAGTTCCAGGGGAGCTAGGGCTACAAGGAGTCCTTGTCTCAAAAAGACCTAAAATAGAGGCTGGAGAAGCTGGGCATGGTGGTGCACACCTTTAATCCCAGCTCTCAGGAGGCAGAGGCAGGTGGATCTCTGAGGGTTCAAGGCCAGCCTGGTCTACAGAGAGAGTTCCAGTCCAGCTGGGGCTACAGGGAGACCCTGTCTCAAAAAGAAAAAAGAGGCTGGAGAGATGTCTCAGGGGTTAAGAGCAGTAGCTGTTCTTGAAGAGGATCCAGGTTCGGTTCCCAGCACCTGCATGGCAGCTAATAACTGTCTTTAAATACAGTTCTAGGGGATCTGACACCTCTTTCTTTCCTTTCTTCCTTCCTTTTTCCTTCCTTCCTTCCTTCCTTCCTTCCTTCCTTCCTTCCTTCCTTCCTTCCTT